>JASSUY010014660.1:0-35656 GCA_032466535.1 Forpus xanthops | reverse complement strand
CCTTGTATTTCTCTTGTATTATTATTGGTGGTAGCAGTAGTGATTTATGTTATACCTTAGTTACTAAACTGTTCTCATCTCAACCTGTGGGAGTTGCATTCTTTTGATTCTCCTTGCCATTTCCCCGGGACTGGGGAAGAAAGAAGGGGGTGTGAGTGAGCAGAACTGTTTGAGGGCCTCAAACCACAACACCAGGGAAGTTATGAATGCTCTATCGCTGGTGGTGTTCAAGGCTGGGTTGGACATAGCCTTGGGTAACATGGTTTAGTGGGAGGTGTCGGTGCCCTTGTCACTGGGATTGGAACTAGATGATCTTAAGGCCTTTTCCAACCCTAACTATTCTATGATTCTATGTATTCTAGATATATTTGGAAGTATAATTCCATACAATTCTATACTAGCAATCAGCTTGCCAGGAAGGCACTGAGTTCAATTTATCAAGGAGGATTCAGAATAATCTTATCTCTAGTCACTTTCACCTTTGTAATCCATTAAAAGATGCATCTCTGTTGTGCCTTCCAATTTTTTTTTTCAAGAGACTCTACTGATCTGACATTTATTGATCCAAGCTTGTCTTCCAAATTGCTAATTTGTTTATATGCTCCTAAATGGCTCTAACGGGGTTTCTGCCAGGATTCTGCTAGAATCTTAAATAGGATTTTTTTGATAAATGAACATGCAACTTGTATAATTTTTATAAAACTATTTGATTACTGCTCCTCATGTTTTTACAAAATGCTTCAATATAGTAAAGAACAACACCAGCCCATGGGTACAATGACTACTTTTGTAAATGCTGTAACTTCAAGTCAGCTGAAGTTGGCCTGCTTAATATTGCCCCAAGGGAACAATGTGATCTATTCTTTTGTTCTTAAAAGGTACATTTCTGTTATCACAGTTCCTGAAAATTAAAGTCGTATTCACTATTGTGAAGAAATAATAACTAATTAAATATTGAATGCAAGCTACCAAGCTACTTTATTCCTTCAAGATGATCATGTCTGTTCCAGTCATACAGGAATGCATGCAAGTATGAAGTGGTGGATGGGATGGTAGCAAGAATGACACAATGGGACCAAGTGTTTTGTGCCAGCACTGCAAAATTGTTTTTAATTGGGAGAGCAAGAAATAATATTTGTTTTATTTTTCCTGTTATATTTGTCAGGTACTTCATCTGTTGTGATGCTGTTCCACACCTTTCTTATTTTAAGAGGCAGAACTGATTAGGAATTTGCTTCCACTTTGCAGTACTTCCACTTGAAATCACTTATTAATCCACTTTCTTTAGAGTTGTTTATGATTTCATTAGAAATGGCAGTATAATGGCTCCATACTACTGCGGGAGTCAGTCTCAATGTAATTCTCAGGAGTTACTTTCTTCCCAAGATGATCACTCTTAATCTTCAAGGGACTTTTCTGGATGAACTATCACAAAAAGATGCACTGAAATGAAATGCTCGGATGATAAATTTGATCCTAACATCTACAGGGAATAGTACAAAGTCAGATCATCAGAAACACTCTTTCCTAGAGCCACCATTGGGTTATCAGAGGCAGATCAAAGACTTTCAGCCAAGTAACATCTGTAGGCTCCTGGTGAAGGATGTGTTGGAGGTGGTACTCTTCCTTTTACAACTGATGACTAAGCAAGCCCGGGGAAGGATATAGGTACAGGCCTGGCAGTAAGAGGCTGAGCCCACTCAAAGCTACTCAGTTTGCTCTCCTTGGCAGCCTGCATTTCTTAGAGAAAATATCAGTTTAGTTTGTTGCAGTTTGTCTGTCTGTACTCCCAAGACAAAAATAACCTTTTAATTTCCGTTCTGAAGCAGTAACTATTGCACACTTACTGTCTATCTGGTTCCAATCCATTTCAGTGGCCTTATTACTATCTAGCGGCCAACATGAAAGAATCTGTATCCAAGTGTCATGTTTTTAACTCTGAAAAGCCAGAATAAAAGATCTAGCTCCAGAGAGAGAGATGAGTGTATTAGCAGCAACTTTAATGGACCAGAATTTCCTCTCTCATCCATGCCATCTTTAGATCTGATTGATCACCTCTCTTTGTGACACACTGTAATGTTATTCCCTGGCATATGCTTTGGATGCTTCAAAAACAGAAAGGGGAGAGATGGAAAACTTTTTAACCATGTAATTTAAATTCTTCTCTTACTAGGAGAGCAGCAAGCTAGTCTAAAAAAGCATTTGAGCAGCTAAAGCACCAAGGAAGAGAAGTGTTCTCTTTTTCAGGCATAGAGCTGCATTTGTGAGAACTGGAGAAGAATGGTGTCTCTGTATAGAACCTGGGCACAGTAGGAAAAGTTAGCACTGGCTTATATACTACAGCATTGGTTTTGTGAAGTTAGATCACAAAATATAAGTTGAATCTAAGAGATACTTGTGGTATTTATGAAATTGCATTTATAAAATTGTTTAAATACTTCCTCTTTCTGTAGTGTTGCACTTATTGAACATGAACTAGAAAATAAATTCTGTAACTCTCTCGCCATAAAAAGAAATATGGACATGGGGATTCATACATGAAGATGTTTCTCATTTGCCAGTAACTCAGAACACACCCAGGAATTGTAATAATGCAAAGGACATCTCAGGCTCAGAAAAACAAAGAACATATAGGTTTAACCTCCTGTGTACATAGTAATATATGTTTATCAAGCCTTTGGTTGTGACAGACTGATGTTTTACCAGATTTCACTATGCTAAGAATTTACTAGATAATTCTTCATTTGTCTTTAATGATAATCTCAGTACTTACTGAGGCTCCTGAGTGTCCAAATGAGTGCACACATGCTTACTTACCTCCTGCCGATAATAGTTCATCTATAAAACATACACTGCCAGTAAATGGATAAAAACAACTACAGCCAAGAGCCTTGACCACAGAAGACTTCTCCTCATTGCAACAAATTGGATGAAGCCCTCAGTTTCATTCAATGTAAGTCCCACCAGAGCAGACAAACCTTAAGTTTATTCTATCAGCCTTTGTTGATCCAGTCACAACAGGAACTGTGGAGCAGTAGGTACCTTGCACTTTTCATTTAGGGTTGCTTTCCTTTCATGTTTTTCCTCTAGGTTTTCTCTTAAGGCAAAGTTAAAAGGCACATTTCAATCAAGGAGGCTAATGTTGTCAAGCTCATGCATTGACTTCCTGTGGGATAAAAAGTACCCCAACACAGCTTTCTACCAAAAAATGAAAACCAAAACTCTCTCCTACAATTATGTCTGAAGGATGGGAGTAAAGGGCTGAGTAGAATTAATGGAGGAGAAAAAAAAAACAATTTAATTATTAATACTTGATTCAAAGCATCTGACATCTTGCATTTTAGGGGCCCTGATGCCAATAAAAATACGTCACCAAATACTATTAAAGTAACTGTACAGCAGCATTTCCTTTTTCATAAGAGGCAGAAAATATATCAAAATAATCATCAGAATTTTGCAGTCATAGAAAATAGGGCTGGAAGGGACCTCAGTTAATCATCAGGATCATGTTGGCATCCCTTACCTAAAATATACCTGGCAGACATCTGGAAAACCTTGAGCAATAGACATTACACAACTTCTTTGAACTTATCTATTCACCCTCCTTAGTAGTAGTCGCTTGTGAGAAAGCACAAGCTTTTTTTTTATTTAAACTTAAATCCCTGTCCTGGTATACCAGAACCGAGCCATTTACAGTGCAGCTGTAAGCTACTGTAGACTACTGGATTTAGTCCGGTCAGTCTCTCTCTTTCCTTTATATGTACCATTAACCTAATCATAAATGCTTGCTGACAACTGTTGCAAAGCATGGCCTAAAGAATAAGGTATTTTGTCAGATATTCATCTCAGCTAGGCCTAGATTCTTCCCATTCACAAGTGTGGGTGCACAAAGGAGAAACAGAAAATGAAACTGAGATAGGAGCAATTATAACACCTGTAAGATGTCAGCGTGGCTTTGTATTGGCTGCATAAATTCTGTCAATTTTCCTATAAATTGCACGGCAGGACTAATGAGAAATGATAGCAAGTGGCATGAGGGTAAATGGAGTTGATCAGGTATGATAGGCCATGAAGATTTCATGTGCTGCTTAGCAGAAATGTCTGTTTTCCCCTCCTGCTCAGTACAACAGTTGCCACTGTGTGCTCTTACCACCAGAATAATAGGGAGGAGTAGGACTCACCTAAGTGTACAGAGCTCCAGTTGTGCTCTGAGCAATTTGTTTTCAAGCGCAACCAGAAATACCTGGAATTGTGGGGTTTCAGTGTTTCGTCTTTTTGTTTTTTTGTTTTTTTTTTTTTTTTTTTAATTAATTCTGTTTTCCATTACCCCCTGAGTACCCTGTCAAGTAGCAGCACATACTTCATACTGTTTTGTTTCCTCCATTTCATCTGGAACCTGGAGCTTTGTAGCTGTGAGCTGTACTAATCCAGACACTCTTCTTTTGCTGCTTAGTTTCACAACATCTTGAAACGATCTTTATTAAAATTGAATGTCTAGCAGCCTCTGCTATTCAAGTGTGATTTTCACAAACAATGGAATTACTTCTGTAATTCTGATACTGGTTCTTGAAAAATATATAAATGTATCTACTGTATATTTTTAGGACAAATTTACTTTCACACCAAATCAGATTAAAATATGCTTCTGATGAATTATGGTAATGATATGGTAGATTTTTTAGTGGAAAATGAGTCTTTCTAATACAAATTTTGTAGACTTTTCAGAGAACTGATCTCCTTCCATAATGTTGAGAAAACCTACCATTTTATCTAACAGAAAATTCAGCCACAACTGGTAAGATAATTAAGAATTCCATTTCTGCATAGTGTGCAGCAGGAAACAAGTGATTCCAACCAGTTTGTTTGCTTGACTGAGTGAGCAGTTTTAAAAAATGGCATTGGCATCTATGAGCACAGAATCGCATCCAGATCCAGCGCTCTTCCAAATGCGATCTCAACAAACATGCCCCTTGAGGAAGACCCACCTCATGTCAAAATAACCAGGCAAGTCACAGTGCATCCCTAGCATCATGATAAGGACTCTCTTTTGTTCTCTTTGTTTACACTAAATTTGCATGAGAGCAGAAGTCATTTGGTTGTGAGTGCTTTCTGCTTTGCACAGTAGGTAGGTTTGCTGATGGAGGGGAAGGGATTAAGCCTGCTGTGAGAGCTGCTCTGTACAGGATGAAAGCAATGGTTTGGCTGCGCCATTGCATACCATCTTCCTCACTTCTGTCCCCAGCCTTTACAGGCCAGCTGCAGCCCATTTGGTGATGCTAACACCATATAAATAAAGCAATAGTAGGTAAAATCGGCAGATGGATGGAGATGGAGAATGTCCTCCCACCCTTTAAAGAACATCCACAGCTCTCACCTCAGCATCAGTCACCAGGAAAGCATCTCCCCTCCTGCTTCAATCTACTTTTAAACACACTGCATCAGTCAAGAGGAGTTTGGCCTCTTTAAAGGACAGAGAACAGGCAGAGGAGAGGACTGCCCATCCCCATATCAGTCATTGTCAGAGGGTACAGGGTGCAATCTGAGGCAAACTGGAGAGGCAAGAGGGTGTTTTTAGACTGGGGTAATATAAGTATTTATTTATCCTTTTAGGCTTTGTTTGTAAAGAGCCATGCTGGCATCTGTAAATATTTTAAATACTTCAGTTGGTGGTAGGCGTGGGAAGGGGATCTAAACAGGGATTCTGGGCATTTTTCTTGCTGTTCCTTCTGACATGTCAGTTCAGAGCTGCTGGTAACATAGCGACAGGCTGCAGTACTTCGTTCTTACAATCTGCTACCTTTTTAATATAGTATCTGACATTTCAGTCAGACAGAGATCTTTGTCCTTAAGCTGGCAGGGACTTTATGCCTTGCACTCAAGAACATCTCCTTGGCGGGTGTAAGGACCAGGCAGGGCTCATACTGCCTGTGGTAATCTAGATACATCCAAGCATGACATTCAGATGAAAGGCAACAATATATAAATACAAATGGTAAATTGCAAACAAGAACCAAGCCATCATTTGCAATCTGGCAAAAACATTTCCTTGTTATGCAGTCTCCAGCAAGGGATGACAAAAGTCTGTTATTTGAGAGGAGAAAATCCAGAGTTCATTGGAAATTCGGTAACAGAGCCCCTCCGTCTGGCGTTTGCATTGCCTGTGCCATGAGGTTGTAGGGGAGGTGCTGACTCCAAAAGCCATAGAATTGTGCAGCTGCAGAGACACCAGGCTGCAACTGTGCTAAACCAGGGAGGAGGCACAGGCAGGTGTGTATTTTCGGAATTGCAATGCAGGGAAAAAGAGCTTTGGAAATTCTGATTTAAAGGAATTATCTCCATGCCTAAGTCTTTTAGAGATTTCTGATTTCAGGCCTGTCTTTGTGTGGCTTATCTTTTCTATTCCATTTTACTCTGCCTATGTGCCCTTATTGAAAGCCAGCAATCAGAAACCCTAACTAAATCACAGAGATAGGAAAGTGCAATCATATCTATTGTTTATTGGAATCTCTGCATCTCAAGTTCTCTAAATAATATCAAAACCCAGAAATAAAATCAGACCTGGAATGTAGACATTACTGTTTCTCCATGTGGGTAAACAGAGGCACAAGCAGCTACTGGCCATATAAATCTTTCCTACCTCTACTGGGCAGCAGTGTGCATCCCAGGAAGTCCATGTATGTTATATGGTCAAGATGCTGTTCCACATGCATGAAAGTGGTAGGATTTATTTCCAAATAAGTAACCTCATTTCTAGATCAAAAAGTTCTGGTTTTGTTGGATTTTGCTTTCTCACTATAATACCACTGACAAGCCTGATGTTTCCTGTTACAGACAATTGAAATTTCAGCCTGGGGAACCAGCTTGACTGAGAAGGGAAGTCTAGCCTTATTAGATGCTGATCAGCAGGGCTGCTGTTTACCCCAGAAGTAGCTACACAGGAGTAATGTGTGAAATCCCCATTGTTTGCAATGCCCTCTGTGTTATCCAGCTTAAAAAGCTAGATAGGCTTTTGTTAATATTTCAGCAAAAATTCTATCTTAAATGAAGCAAAACTTTGATCAAAGCCTAAAATCACCTTATTAGATCTCAGCTGACTTAACAGATAGAAGTAGAATAAGAGGATGATTTTCAATACTCTGATTCATCTTGATTAGTGTATTTCCCCCAATAATCCATGTAAAACTACATCCATAATCTTTTTTTTAATTAAGATTAGAATATTTGCTTTAATGCTAGGTTTAAAATGCCACATAGGGAAACTCTAGGGGTTCTGTGAACTGAATTGTTGACAACAGTTTACTTTTTTATAGTTCACTTAAACCACAGGCTGATTTTGAAAATAAAAGCCCATCACCTTTAAGTTATACTGACACATGAAGTTTATAGCAGTGAAAAGAGAAAGGTAAAATCTTGCCAGGATGAAGTGCAGGTAAAACATAATTCTGATCTGATTTGTGTGAATTATTCTACAGCAATGATTTAGGAAAAAAATTTCCAAAAGTGCTCCAGTAATTTAGATACATTTCTCTTAATTTTTAAAAACCTCCAGGACATGTGAGAGCATTCATTTCATTAGAAGTCTGTCAGACTTGGACTACTAAGTCACTAAGTCTTATTGAAAAATTATTATTAAAACTTCTGGGCCTATTTTTCTCTCTAAAACTCTTAGTTGAAATTCAGTAGGTTTTTAATGTATCAAGTTGCCTTAATAATAATCCGAGTTTTACTCAATCAGTCTTTTGAACTACTGAGTTGATATTTGTGGGAAACATGTAGGATTCTATGTTATCCAAATATTTCAAATTTATTGTAGCTTTGGTTAGTTTTAAAAACAAAACAACAGAGTTGTTATTTGCTGTAAGAAAAAGGTCTCACATGCAGCAAAACTAACCTCCCTTCATATGCCTTCACTACTGCATAAGACTGTGTCTATCTTCAAATGAGTTAATACACGTAAGCAGCTTGTGCACTGTGTGCCATGCTGCAATGCTGTGAGGCTGTCTTACAGGAATCAGGAGGGTTTTGTCAAGTCTTTGTATACTACAGGGTTATTCTATTTGCCAGCACCACTGGGAACTTATATAAAGCTTTGAAGCAGTCAAGGAGAGTGAGGCAGGGAGTTAATTTGCTCTCCTTCCTCCATACAGTCTCACTCTGGAGCAGAAGACAATGGAAATTTGGGTTACAGAGGCAGGATAATCGACTAAGTACTCAATAATTTTTTCAAAGCATAAACTAAAGGTTTCATGAGGAGATTATATATTCCCAAACAAAACGGTGTTGTAGTCCAACAAGATGTCTGATTCTCACTTTAAAGAGTCACAAATTTTGAAATACAATGTAAGCAATAACTGTGGTCATGGAAATTGATGTTATTCACTGTCCTTGGGCAACACTCACCATGGCAGGTATGTAGATGTTTGTGCTGCCAGCATCCTGACTGATCTCTGGAGTTCATTAAAGCATTTGATATAAGCCAAGCAGTGCTCTGAAGGTTAAGGCTTGATTTTAACAGAGCACAGTAATTTTGCTGATCTGGCTGCTAAATAGGGTCTTCATGTATCACATAGGAAAAATCGAGCTTCCTCACTGAGGTTCACTGTCCCTGAATGATGGAGTAGCAAGACACTAAGAGAGGCTGCTGACTATGCATTAACTGATCCAACATACCTCTCGCCCAGTGGGGAGCTAGCAGGCACTGATAGACAGTACTTGTCTAAGAAGGGCATCACACAGTGAGACTATACTTGGGAATTATCCTCATACTGTTTCCAGATGTGTTGAATATGCCTCTCATAGTGATTGGAAGTCACCAGTGTGTTGGCGGTCTGATGCATTTAGAAGTCAGCTAGGAAGCATGCAGGAGATATCAGGCAGCAGGCAAATAAAGAGCCATTGAATCTGTATCTCACAGGAAAGCTTGAGTCTGCTGTGTGAAACCAGGCTCCTACTGTTTTTTACATTACATAACAGATGTTGGTTGGCAAAAATCATCAAAGGATATGAAACAAACACCCAGTGCTTAAGAAGCTGTGTAGCTTCAGTGCTAAGGCTGTTTTCCAGAGTTTTGCTTGTTGAATGTAAGATGAAATGGATTCTTCACCATTATAGCACTAGACTGCAATACTTTGCTGAGACCACTCTAGCCTTTGCATCTCATTTTGCAACAGCTCTTTCCCTGGCAATAAGTGCTTCTTGAGTTTAACCCCAGCTGACAATCAAGTACCACACAGCCCTCCCTGTGGTAGAATAAGGGAGAGAATTGGAAAGGTAGAAGTCAGAAAACTCCTGGGTTGAGATGAAAACAGTTTCACAGGTAAAACAAAAAAACAAATCAAAACAAGGAATTCATTCATCATTTTCCATTGGCAAGCAGGTGTTCAGCCATCCCCAGGAAAGCAGGGCTCCATCACGTATCACAGTGATTTAGGAACACAAGCACCATCACTCCAAACATTTTCTCCCTTCTTTCTTCTTCCCCTTAGTTTATATCCTTAGCATGACACCATATGGTATGGAATATCCCATTGGTCAGTTAGGGTCCACTGTCCCAGCTGTGTGTCATCTCCCAGCTCCTTGTGCACTTCAGCCTGCTCACTGATGGGGTGGTGTGAGAGGCAGAAAAGGCCTTGACTCTGTGTAAGCACTGCTCAGCAGCAACTAAAGCATCTCTGCATTACCAATATTGCTTCCAGCACAAATCTGAAACATTGCCCCATATGAGCTACTGTGAAGAAAATTGACCCTATCCTAGCCAAAACCATCACACTGAGGCAGTCTTGATCTAAAAATAGTGCTGTTTCTAATGGAGGAAAAGAATGAGATATGAATAAAGATTTGTTTTTTTAATGCATTATATTGATGTCTCAACTAAAGAGATTTCTGACAGTACTTCTCCTGCAGTTCTGTAAAAATGTACTTCCAATTTATTAACAATCACTGAAAGGAAGAAACAATTGCCTGTATTTTCTTTTGAGCAGCAGTTTCTCCTTCTGAAATCCTTATAATGAATTGCCATTTTCTCTTCCTCTCACAAACCAATTTGTTCATAGTTGCTACCTCTGGAAAAGAACACATTTGACGATTTAAGTTTTCAATTTACAGGGCAGGACTTTAAAATAGGGAGGCAAAATAAATGAAAACAAGTTTGAAATTTCCCTGGCTTCTTTTTATTTTTTTTTTTTTTTTTTTTTCTTTTCTCTTTTACAAAAATAAGAGCTAAAATAACAGAATAAGCCAATGCTCCATGGAGTTTTAAAATTCTGCAAAAAGAACCAGAAGTTTCCCATCAGGAAACTGCCTAATTGTAAAACATTTTACAGCTTCATAAAAAAAGAATGTCTGCCTAACCACATGTACTCATAATTTATATTCCACAGGGGAAAAGAAAAGACCTGTGCATCTCATAATTTGTTATCTAAGAAAATACAGCCTGTCAGTTAAAGGAAAGGAAACTGCTGTAGGTCGTTTTGGGTACATTGCTGTGTCTATCATTGATTCATAGCACAGTACTGAGCAAGGAACTTGATCTCCTTGCAGTACAGTTTATATAATTATTTAAAAGGTGTAATGAAAGCTACGTCATAAGGTTTTTTTAATACTTATTATTTATAAGGTAACAGAATAGGGCCAGTCACTAGAGGATTTTCAAGTATAATTAGTATCCTAGGAGTTATAGGGGATTTCATGCTTAGGTGATACTTATGCAACTAACTCTGTAGTCTATTTGAAAGTGCCTAAATCTCCAGATTTCAGTCTAAGAAACATTGCTGTGCAGTTGCAACCCATGGTAGCACACAGTATAGATAAAGAAAAAAGTAAGATGTGAACAGGTGAAGACAAGGGTAAAGATATAAAGATAAAATGAAGGTGATGAACATAAAGATGAAGGTAGATGAAGGTGACGTTGAAGATGAAGACAGATAAAGACAAAACCTACAAACTCCTTTGTTTGGGTCTTCAAGCTATGCTGCGAGCAGTAAAGAAATGCCATATTATCAAAATTAGAAGTGTTGAATCTGTTTTAAATCTTGACTGTCTTGCTGGGATATTCTTTAATTTGTTCCATGATGTTGACATCAGGATTCTTGGATGTAATGCAGTATTTTGATTGTGTATCTGTATTAATTTGCTGTGAAGAAAGATGATATTTTAAAAATTTTCTGTTATACATAACTGAAATTGTATTATACTGGGATACATTCATCATTGCTGCTAATTACTCAACCAAGTAAAGAAAATGGATAAACTAAATACTGTCCTTTTGGGGTAAATTGAAAGAGCAATTCAACATTTGGGTACCAGAGATAGATCCAGCCTCACTCTAATGGGAAGCGTTGAACAGTTCTACCCTATGACTCTAGAGAGCACATGCCGAAGCAGCTGTCGCTAATGGGTCTGGGGAGCCCAAACTCATCCAGCCCCATCTAAATCTGCATTTGGTGGCTCAGCTGGTATAGTGTTGGCCACTGCCAGAAGCACTGGGAAGCATAAGGCGGAGCAGAAGGTGAATGGTATAGATGAGTGGCTTCTTCTGGGGCTGGCTGCCAGGACTGGCACCAGGGTGCAAACAGATTATAGAAGGTTGTGTGCATGTGTTTGCATGGCAAAAATGAGAGCAGCAAGTGTTAGCAATACTTGGAGAAAAAGCCAAAATCCTTTATTTCATTTTGCAAAAAAAAACAGGGTTTCCTTTCTAAACAAATACTTTTTTTCCTCTTTCTGGAAAATTTGACTGAAAGCATATTATAAGTGGCAAGTCATAAACTCATTTTTCACTACTTTCTCCATTTGTCATGAAGTTTCAAAGCTCTTCAACTGTATCTTTTTGCAAGAATTTCTTGCTCTTCATGTGAAGAGTTATTAAAAAAAACAATCATTAGAGATTAAGCTAATGTTTACACGAGTAATAGAAAAATTGAATTATACTTTTTTATTCTTTTTCCTTTACAATTTTGGATCTTAATTATGAATTAAGTCTTCTATAGGAAATGAAACATCTCCCAATATATTCAAAGCACTCTGAAGAATAAATGCAGGATTGTCATGAAACTTTGCTTTCCAAACCACAAAATTATACTCATTCAGGTCATCTGTAAAATTCAGATCATCTCTTAAAATGTTCTCACTACAAAATGGGTTTCAAATGAAATTAATATATGGATCAAGCATGGTATTTGAATTATTATTGAGACTCATACTGTTTCCTTTTACAGCTCTCACAGAGAGGGTTAAGGACAGAGGATTTGTGCAGTTCTTCAGTGAAAGAAAACCAAACTGTTACACACTGTAAACCTGTAACACAGAAAAAAACCAAGCAAACAAACAGAAAGGGATCCCTTACTTTTTCAAGGAAGTTAGCCCATGTATGTGTAATACTCCAGAATACAGGAAGATGAATTAAACCAAATAGGCAGTCAACATCATGCTCATATCCCAAACTGGCCAATGACATTAAATAAGGGGCAGAGCATGTACTGTTTTCTTGCTGGGATGGAGTTTATTTTCTTTGTAGGAGCCTATGTGATGCTGTGTTTTGGATTTGTATCCAAAACAGTGTTGATAACACACCCGTGTTATACCTATTGCTGAGCAGTGCTTACACAGCTTCAAGTGCTGCTTACACAGCACTGTTTCTTGTGCTGCCCTGCCAGTGAGTGGAGGTGGGCAAGAAATGAGGAGGGGACACAGCCAGGACAATTTATCCATACTGACCAAAAGGATATCCCATGCCACGACATCACAATCAGCAATAAAGATAGCACAAAGAAAGAGAGGACATTCAGGTTACGACATTTGTCATCCCAAGTAACTGATATGTGTGATGAAGTCTAATTTTCCTGGAAGTGGCTGAACACCTGCCTTGCTTTTCTTGCGTATGCCACTTAGCTTCACTCATCAAACTGTTTTTTTTCTCGACCCACAAGTTTTCTCACTTTTGCTTTTCCTATTCTTTCCCTTATCCCACCAGGTGGGGGTTGTGAACAAGTCGCTGTGTGGTGCTGAGCTGCTTAAGGCTGTGAAACCACCACAGGCTTCCCTTACTGTTGTGGTTGGTTTCTAAGGCAATGGAGCAGTTGTATAAATGACACCCTCCCCTGGCCATTTCCCATGATGTATCCTAGTTAACAGCTTGTTCATCAGCTAGTACAGTATTTGGTCATGTTATCAGCATGACCAGTGTTTTGCAACAACTAGAAAACAGCCATCAGTCTCCACAGCTGGCATTTCCAGTCTTCACTGTACATGCAAGTAGGCACATGCTCATTTTGTCATCTAAGTAGGCAGTTTTATAGTGAGTATTACTCTCAGCAGGTGATCCACCAGTCTTGGAAAAGTGGTCATGACCTCATACGCGTGATTTGCATCAACCTGAGAGAATAAGTATATGGGGGAAAAAATTAACGTCTTCATTGAAAGGGCTATTTGTAGGTGTCTGCTCTTCAAATCCTGTTGAAAAGGAAATATGTCCTGTCAATTTCTGAGAACACAGGTTTGAATAGTTTGTGCAATTTGGAGGCAAAAAAGCATGTAGTTATTTTCTGGTTTTAAAATGGGGAAAACTTGGTGCAGTGAAATAATTGTCACCAAGTGACCTAACATGTCAAGTGGTTTGATTTTTATCAATTTAGGCTGCTTACAGGTGCAAGAGGAGTTAATTCCAAATGTGTCTCCAAAGTGCTATCTGTGTAGCAGATTCAAGGTCCTTACAGTGGCAACTTAATTCTGTCAATTCCATAGCTGTGGTAGCAGAAGACATAGGAGAAATGGCATTGGGCATAACAGCACAGTTTAAAACCCGTTGTTCCTGATGGTTTTTCAGTCCCTATTCCTGTTACTAGGACTGCTGTATCAGCAGTCAGTGAAGGATACAGAAACCTCCCTTGCTAAAGCAAAGTCCAGTCATTAGTGTGATACTGAGAGCCCGTATTTCTGAGCAGAGGTCTCTCATTCCTTTTGTCAGGACAACTACCGTCAGTTGTCAAGAAAGCTGTGGGGTTGTTGGAGGTGCTTTTCAGAAACTTTTCCTTTGGGGAGGATCAAGATGGAAATGAAGGAGAGAGACCTGTAGGACAGAACGCCTGTAATGCCAGGGTATTCACTGGAAATGTAGCACATTCAGTCTCAAACCCCAAGGATCTTGTGTATCTTGTAAATGCTCTAACTTGCTTGCTTGTTTCTCTTAGAAACCTTGAAAAGATCTTGGTTTTACCCTGATATATTGTAGGTCATCTTGCTGTAATAACTCAAAGGTGATCCTTCTTTGGTAAGGATAACTGTTTTCCACCTACAGCTAAGTATAACAAGTATAAATGTATGTTATAAATTGAGTAAAGTGCTTATACATTTTTTAGGAATATAAAGTGCTATGCTGGCATTTTATTAGATATTGATTACATGATGCTGAAAGATGATTAAAGAGTGAAATTTTATCAAGCCTTGCAGGTGGACAACAGGACTTGTTTCTCACTTGACTTTGGTTTCTGGTTGTGGTATTTGTGGATGAATAAGATACAGGAATGAAATTGAAAAGTAGAAGATTCGACAACAACGTTGAACAGGAGACAGACATTTTCTGCTGTGATAAGCCTGAGGACTGAGGAGGAACCTTCCCTCCTGAATCCTATTTAGGTCTCTTTCCCCTAATTCTGCTGTGCCCCGTTGAAGTAGTTTCAGTGACTACCATTGCTTGACTAATTCATGCTTACTCAAAAGTACATCAACGAAACCTATTTTTCATGAAAAAGGTAGGAAAAAATAAATAATAAAAGTGACTGCCAGTTTAACAGAGAGCTTTATGTGCTCTCTGTAAGGATTCAGTTTTAATCCAGGAGTTTTAGAAGGTGACATTTTAGGCAAATGTCACTCAGTATCTCATATTTCATGCAGTATTTAATATCTCTATTCAAAGGTTAAACCTACTGTTTAAAACAAACAATATTTCCCAATGTGTTGCAGTGCTGGGAATGGTGTGCAGTTGTACTATATGAGATGTGGCGGCTGCCCCCAGGAAAGCTATTCCTTTGAAGAAATTCGATCTCCCAAACCTTTCTACTTTTGTTATGAAGAGATTTTTTCCAAGAGAACAGTAGATCAGTGTACTTCACTGTACTTCACAATGGTTGGTGTTTTAGAGAAGAAGTATTTGTGTTCTCTCTATTGTCCAAATGAAGAATGAAGAAAAGAATAGAAAGCAGCATATGATACATGGAAAGACAACGAGGAAGACTGGCAATGCCATTGATAAGAAACTTGATAAAGGCAGAAAAACTCTTCCTGGGAATTTTTCAAAATGTGCCAAAGAAGGAGCCAATCAGAGAGTCAATCAGGAGAGAAAATTATCTAGGTGTAAAAGGAATAAAAAGTGAAAAAAAAAAAGAAATTGTTTTTATGCCTCAGTTTTCACTGTGGAGAGGTTAAAAAAGGTTCTGCATTCAGGCACAAGTCTAAGAACCTCTCACAAGATGAAATATCAACAGAAAAGATATTTAGAACAAATTCCTACAATTAATAATAACTGCTAAAATTATTTACAAAGACATATATAACTGTACCAGAAGATAGAGCATGTTAGGCTGATTTTTAAGAGCGATTTCAGAAAAATACAGCTCAATAAATACGATTTCTGCAGTAAGAAATCTGGTAGACATAATAAAACAGGAATAATTTCCTATATATAAATATAAAATATTGGGGGAAAATCAACATGTTTATCATGCACCACAGATGTGTTAGGTCCTTTGGAGCAGCCAAAAAACAAGGGATAAAAGGAGCCTGGTAAATACAGCATTTTTGACTTTCAGTTTGATTATCATGTTTCTGAAAAGATACTGTGAAGGCAAATGTTTTCCCATTGATATTTGTACTAAAGAATCTTTTCTAGAGCTTGTGCTATTACACATATTCAAAAATTATTTGAAAGGAGGGGAAGTAAATGAGCTGATAAAGTTAGTTGCTGACACAGTCATCATCATAAAAATTATATCTGCCTAAAGTTTTACTGGATGGTCTATGATACTGAGTTAGAGAAACATGAAGTCCAGTGTTAAAAAATGCAAGGTAGTAAACATGCACATAGAAAAGTCAATACATAAATACCCACATAAGGATAAGTTTAGGGAAAAAAAGTGATTAAGCAGAATGCTTGGAATATATCACAGTGCCATGGTGGAAAATGTTAGCATTTTATATATTGGATACTTAGTGTAGTTACTAATGAAGGAAACAGCAGGCATAAAAAAGGTGCAGAGAGCACATATGATGAGACAGGAAGAAAAGCTAAATAAATTAGGACTTTAGCAGAGCTCAACAGAAGAGCTAGGCATGCTCTGATCTTTCCAAGCACAAACAAGGGAATACTTTTGGTACTCATTTTCTTAGAGCATCACAGGGAAAAAAAAAAGCCCAAAACATTCTAAAGTTAGACAAATTCATTTAAGTATGTATCTCATTCCTATCCAGGTAAGTCTCTGCAGCCTTCTAGTGGAAACTGTTTTCTGAGGAGACTAGAGAAATACTGCAATGTTTTGGGTTAGTGACTGTAGTTCAGAAAAGACCCCTTGTGTCTTATGTAGGAAGCATGGATGAATCTCAATCCTGTCCTGGCAGTGCAAAGGACGTACTGGAAATCTGGTAAGATCTTGTTGGAAGATGCAGACTTGTTGTTCACCACAGCAGAACACTGTGGAAAACATGCCCTGAGAAAAACACACAAAATCAAACTCCACCAAAGTTCTTTCCTGTATTATAACAAAAAGAGGAATTTTTTTTTCAGTGTCACATTAGAAACACAGTCATGCATGGTACTTATGAGAAGTTTATTGATGCCAAGAACTGGGAGTTGTGTGGGTATAAAAGTTCATTTCTCAGTTACACCATTCCTTATTATTTATGAAAAAAAGTTCCCTGGTTAACCAGAACACTGCTTCCAAAAAATTTCTAGCAGGAAAACCTTTGTTTCACAGCCTAACACCTTTGAAGTCTTACAAAGATACTGAAGGCCTCCAATAATCTACCCCAAATCTCATTTGTCTTTATCACCTTTGTGCCCTTAATCCTATCATGCTCCAGCTACTCGTAATTAAACCTGTCAGACAGGCAAATATCCTGACATGTTCTGAGTGAGAGAAAAGGTAGCAGACATCATGCTGAGGTGTTGCTAATATGGGGACCATGGACAACAGGTTCAAGTAGTGAATTTTATGACAAGATTTAAAGCAGATGCTGAATTAGGGTGCTGGTTAGTTAACAGGAGCTACAAACTGCCTTCTATATTATTAGTTTGAATTGGTTTTGATATAGTATTATCTTTGTTGGCGCTAACTAAAATGGTTGCTAAACATCTCAGAGACTGCATCAGGAATAAGATTAAGTTTAAACATATGAGATAGGAGTGATGAGGATGGGGCAAGCAGAAAAGGCTTAAAAATCTTACTTTGCTACTTCCCATGTCACTTTTTCTGCAGAGAAAGAAATGACAGCCTTCACTTGTTTCATTCTGGCACCTTTTCACTTGTGCTAAATTTGCTTTCTAAAATCGTGCAGTAGCACCAGGAACATTGCCTTTAAATAGAACAATTTCAAAGCTGAGCTCATTCTTAAGTACCTTACTGAATCAGTACTCAAGTTTTCAGCTCCTACTCTTGGCCTTCAAAAATACATAGAATTGCAGTGCTAGTTTGGTAAATTAAATAAGTATCTCAAGAAGTCTGTAGTTCTGGACTTCTAAACAGTTGAGTAGATTTTAAGCCATAAGCGTTATCTATTCTGACTTACCACTTCATCTGACTCACAGGATTTCATCCAGTCATTTCTGGTTCGAAACTAATAGCCTGTAAATGAACTAGAACTTTTCTCCTGGGTAGACATGCAATCAAGGAAAACATTGATTTTAAATTTGTAGTGTGTTGTTTTCAAAAAGTGTTTTCTCAGAATATCTCTTTAAATATCTGACAGCAAAGCATCTTAAAACAGTCTCAGGATGTCACACTGTCTGGAGAAAGAAATTTCTACAAAACACTCATTTGACAATAAGGAGTGATGCAGAATATTATGTTAGTGAAAAAACCCTCCAAATTTTTATTCAATTCTTTCTCCAAAATCCCTAGAATTGTCCTAAGGGAAGCAAATTTATCTTATTTCGAATCTACTTTAAGTCTCTGAATTACGTAATTGTGTCTTAATTGCAGGTGATAAAAAGAATACAGTTGTGTTGATATCTTTAGCTTCTTGAAACTAACAGTTTGAACTGTATTTCTTGGCATGCAAGGGACAGATGGAATTATTTCTGTGGAAAAGT
The DNA here is from genome assembly GCA_032466535.1 of Forpus xanthops. NCBI lineage: Eukaryota > Metazoa > Chordata > Aves > Psittaciformes > Psittacidae > Forpus > Forpus xanthops. The sequence continues at coordinate 17,358 of JASSUY010014660.1, read as the reverse complement.
GGAAAGATCCAAACCAGGAATGGAATTAAAATGGAACTCCATTCTCAAAACCTTCTCAAAGGCTCCTGCTACAGAAATGTTTGTGTTAAAGTATGTAATACCTTCAGTGCTAGAGTCATACAGAAAAGGAAGTCCTTGTAGGACCAAATATTTTTTTGTCATTGAAAAGCACATTGCAAGAGTCAGGAGGAATTCACACAGATTTTGTAAAACTTTTCTGTTACGGGGATGCCATCTGTGAGGTTAGGTTACCCTAACTACTAGCAGAACTAATGTAGTGAAATCACTTCTGGGCAACAGCCAAATGTAGAGACTCCTTTAAATCTTGACACATTGTACACACAGACAGGTGGTACAGTGAAAAACTGCCTGCTGTCCTCTCTCCTTATAGGTGTGAGCTTCTCCTACGTGAGGTGATTCTCCCATGCAGTCTCTCACTGTTGCTGGATCTCTATTATACTCATTATATGTTCAAAGTGATCATGTCAGACCCCAGCATGCACTCTACAGCGTGCCTTTTGCTATGAGCTGAATGAAATCACAATAGAATTGAACTACTAAGCATCTTTTATCATGGAGTTCACAAAGCTGCATTTTCTGTTCTGGCTAGCTCTAATACATACAAAGGTTTCATGACAGCTTGAAGGTAGAATCTGAAAGGCTACTGAGCATGGAGGTGACATGAAAGAGGAAAAGAGGTGCTGAGGTGTGGTGTGAAACCCGTTATCACAGGTGGGGATGTTTCAACAAGGCCTGGAGTATCAGAGGTGCTAAAATCAAAGATGCAAGTGTATTGTTTACAGTGTGAAATCCCAAACACAGGAGAGCATATTGTATTTCAAAACTGTTTAAAGAAATCCTGTGTGGTGTCAGCCTCTGTTGAGGCTCTAGAGGAATCTTAACAAAAGTCTCTGTTTCATGCCAGAAACGTTAAGAAGCTTGTCCTGATGGCTCATCTCTACAGGAGAGCAATCTTTGTTAGTGTAGCTCCCAGTGTTGTGCAGATGCTTCCTGCTAGTCTGGCTAGAAATGTCAGACCACATAAAGACCTAAGAATAAAACAGCAGCAGACAGGTTTTCTTTCATTTGTTTTTTCAATAGAGGCATTTTTATATTTTAATATTTCCGTTCATACTACCTGCACTCACAGTAGACAGTATACAATTTTATCCCAAAGCACATCCTGTCATATTTTCTACCACAGTAAACTGAAGGTTACACAATACACTTTAAATTTTATAACTGAAGTTGCATTTTCTACTGTCTTCCACAACTCAGTCAAAGAATTTTCAAAGGTTCATCCAAAAAATATGACTTTATCTTCCACTTTTATTTCCCTTCACCATCTTTCTCCTTTCTAAACCAAAAATATAAACAAACCAGATGTTTTCACAGTGAAAAGAATCTGAATGTTAAATAAGTTCCCAGGAATTAAGCTGCCTACTTTCTGAAAGTGTCGTGGTTTAAACCCAGCTGGTAAATCAGCCATACAGTTGCTCACTCACTTCCCTCCCTTCCTCCCCCCACTCCTGGAGGGATGGGGAGGAGACCTGAAAGAATATAACTCCCACGGGCTGAGATAAGAACAGTCCAGTAACTAAGGTATAACACATACCACTGCTGCTACCACCACTAACAATAATGATAAGGGAAGTAACAAGGGAAGAGAATACAACCGCCCACAACCTGCCAACCGATACCCAGCCCGACCTGAGCAGTGATATAACCCTTCTGGGTAACTGCCCCCAGTTTACATACTGGGCATGACGTGCTGTGGTATGGAATACCTCTTTGGTTAATTTGGGTCAGGTGCCCTGTCTCTGCTTCCTCCAGGCTTCCCTTCCTCCCTGGCCGAACATGAGACTCAGAAAGTCCTTGGTAAGAGTAAACATTACCGAGCAGTAACTGAAAACACTGGTGTTATCAGCACTGCACCAGCTACTACGAAGGAGAAAAATGGCTCCTATTGCTGAACCCAGGACAGAAAGGTTTCTTCCTGAAACAACAAGTTTTGGCTTTATTCCTCTCACAATTCCTTTCAGTACATAAAGATAAAATTATGCTGAAAATTATTTTATTTTCTTTTCAATTCTGTGAGGTTTTTTTCAAAGATAATCAACCAGATTAATTAATTCACATATTTTCCTCACCTGGCTGGAAGAATGCCTAGTAGACATAATTTCATTTATATTTCCCCTATTACCCCATACAGTCTGCACTTCCATGTTAAAATCTTTGTATCTGTAAACTTAACATCAAATTATATGGTTTAGACCCACATAAGGGCAATGAATAATGTGGCAGAAATATAGAACTTGGAAATGTGTTGGAAGAAGAGTTAACAAATTTCTTCTTCAGACTATAAGGAAGATTTTTAGTTGAAAGACTTGGTTTGCTTGGTTTGTTTTGTTTTTTTTTTTTTTTTCTCTGTTGTTTTTTATTCCCATCTAACCAGTCAGATATTAGTATAGAAAACAGAATCTGATTTTCCAAACTGTGGTTATGTGAATGGCTAAGCCCACTCCATTGAAAAGAAAAAAACAAGCTGCAAATTGCAAAGTTCTTTTCCCTGGATCATTTTGTTTAGGCAGCTTTTACCAACAAACAATTACACTTATGAAGATACTAATCAAAGCATTCATTTACTCACAATCCCTAGCAAGAAGTCCTATGAATATCTGGAGGCCAGGCAGTGGTCAAGGAGATGGCAAAAGTCAAGGTCACCCTCTCCCACTGTGCTGTGGGGGAAGCCAACCCTCAATATTGCTATTTTGGTGCATTGCTACTCGCTGTTTTCTTCTTTTAGGGTTTTACACACCAAGTCTCCATGTTGGTGTTTTCCCTCATAGATCCTCAAGCTGCTACGGGTTTGCAGTTTTAGCTTCTTTATCTTGCAAGACTGTGCAGTTGCTCACATCTCTTTCTCACAATATATTTTCCTCTGCTATTTATGCCTAGGTTTTGGAGGTAAGCTTCATGCCAGAGAGAGCTGCATCCCTCAGTAGAAGAATACAAAAGAGTCACAGTTAATAATGTCTTTGCATTGTCTACCTTTGCATACATCTAGACAGAGATGAGCACAGTGGTTAATTGTACTCTGAGCTATGGTTTCAAAACACCTGTGTATGGTTCATACATGGTTAAAATTATGAACCCTCTTGAGTCCTGCTTCCTCATCAGATTCAATTTTGTCTTTACCTTTGGAGCACATGAGTTTTCCATTCAAACAGAAGAAGTACAAGAGATAACTGTATCCACATCCTCATTTTTCTTTTGTTGGCTTAGGGGTTTAGTTTTCTGCCCTACAAGGAAATTTGAATAACTCATTGTCAAGAAAGCTCTCAGCAGGATCACGGCCTTGCATGAAAAACTGTGTTTGCCACAATTAATGCTTTAAAACAAAGCATAAACACATCAGACAGTAGGTCTGGATAATATCTGATGCCAGAATGTTTCTACAAAAAAAGAAGCTAAACCACAAATCCTCTTTCCTGTGGACATCATGAGATTTTTTTTTTGCTTCACAATAGTTGGTTCTCTTAATCTCTTTTTACTTATATTGAAACTATGGATGTGAATCAAAAGACCAAAAAAAACCCATCAAAAAGTGAGGAGGAAGGAATACTCTACAGAAGAAAAAAATTCCAGTGTCTTTTAAACAGATAAAGGGCTTTGAAAGTGCTGAATAGAGCAAAAAGGACCCTTATGTCATAAATTATGTTGGCCAATGATTTGGAAGAGAGAGCATGCTTAATCCTGTGAGAGTGCAATACCTTGTATGATGTACAAGAGCCTCACAGACAGAAATTATTATCACCATTTATAATATAAATGACCATATCTGTGTAACAGGGTTCATTACTAGATAATACTTTATCTGGACTGAAATATTAAATTGTACAACAATAGCAGCACAATAGTTCCCTTGGCAATAGTGCTACATAGTGGTTAAACAGAAACTAGTCTCCACAAGGACATTTAGAGTCCTCCAAAATGCAACATATCTTGTGCTCCTGCATTAAGCCGTGGCACTCACAAACCTGCTGATCTGTAGAGTTCTCTGTTTATCATTTGTGTGTGTGAGAAATGAGTTTTTCTCATTCAAATTGTTGCTTTTCTTGCAAGTGGTTCCACTAGAAATCCACTTTGCTTCAAAAATCCTAAGCTTTTTAAACAATACAGCTGCTGGAGGATTAACAAACACTCTTAGAGGGACAATGAACTAATATTGGATTTACCTATTAAAGACAAGAGCGTCTGAGAAGCCACTATCTATGGTCACTTCAGACTCTCCTGAGAGCACCTTGAGGGAGCTTTGTGAAGCTGTGCTGACTCTTTCCCACACTACCACATAAACTATATTCTATTGGCTGAAGCTTTTCCAATTTGTGAATGTCTTTGGCTGTATTAAGAGGAATTTGAGAAGAGCTTATGGAGAATTAGAAATCCTTATTCAGTACCCAGTAGCTTAGCTACTGGTTATTATTCTGTGCTGCTGTTTTTTATTATGTCAATTTTGATTATTTTCATTTCAGAAAAATAATCTCCATAACACACTGGGAGCTAGAATAATAGATGGAACTGTTTGGAGGCTTCTGGCTCAGTACATATAATTTCTATCCAGTCCATCTATTCTGCTAGAATTTATTTTACAACTATTTTTTTCTTTTTTGTCAGAGAAAAGGAAAATTAGGTAGAGGTGAATGTTATTTTGTGCTGAAGAGAAACTTTATTTTGCTCTACCAGATTTAAGAATCCTTGCTACTTAGTATTTCCTGAGATTGGAAATTTACTATGCCATCACTTTTGGTATTCTAAGTACTGCTCAATTTTATTTAGGAGCTGGAGGGTGACAACAATTGGGCCTCTAAAATGCCAGTAGGTTCAACTGAAATCACTCTTTGGCCTATAAAACTTTTTACCACACTAATTGATAGGATTTGCGCCTTTCCAAAGGCAGATTTTTTCATGGTAATACTTCAGCGAGCGAGCTATTTTAAAATAACTATTATGTAAAAGAACTTATTAAAATAAAATTCTATAACAAAGACAAATACTTAAAATAACCTAATTTTCTGATATGACATCCCAAATTCCATCTGGTTAAATTAATGCATGGAATTCACCTCCTGTGTGACTTTAAACTCCTCCTCTAAAGTCAATGCAAAGAGAAAGGTACCTGCAAAACCTTGGTACAGTCCACTGAGGCCCTGAAGTTCTGCATAGCTTTGAAGGGAACTTTTTACTGAGCTGAATCTTTGCTTAAATGTGTAAGATTACATGAGGCTAAAACAATCCTATGTTGGTCATATAGACTGTCCTGTCTAACACCATGCAAACAGATTTTCTAGTTTCAAAATGTCTGAAAATTGAGTAAGGAGAGGTGAGCTTAACTTCACCAAAACATCAGCAGCCAGTACAGCACAGGCAAAGCAGAAAGAGTTGTCAGTTGTCAGAGCATTGCTACTGGTACCCAGCTGCCAGCTGGATTTTGAGCCTCTATTGGCCCTTCAGGCGAACAATCCAACAGTTTTCCATTTACCTTGTACTCCATCCATTTAAAACATATCCTTTCAACTTATTGACACGGAATACCATGCTGGCAATCTTGCTGGAGTCAAGGTAAGCATCTTCTGTTCTCTTTCCTTGTTCATAGTACAACTCATCTTCTCATTGAAAACAAATCAAGTTGGTCAGTTGTGCTTGCTATTGCTAAATCCATCCTGTCTGCTCCCAGTCACCCTCTTGCACTTCATATGCTTGCAAATGGCTTCTAGAAGAATTTACTCCACTGTGTTCCCAAAACCTGAGGTTAGAATCATCAGCCTGTTCCCTAGATTCTCTTTCTTGTTTTTCCTCTTGCGTGTTTTCCTTCCTCAGATTGAGGAGAGCTGCCTCATTCAATTGCACACTTTTTCCTTCCACCTCCTTAGGGTTGAATCAGACTCATTCTTAATTCAACAAACCTGTAATTTATGGTGAGAAATATGTTTATTCATGTGGACCTGTGTTCATAGCAGTGTACCTCTGACATCCTGGTGACAGAGAAGACTAAAGTGATTAATAACAGAGTTGGTTTGGGATTTGGCCTCTGTTTATGTGTAACAATTCTAGTGAACCTTATTGTAGGTACTATTTTAGAGTCTCAGCTGGCTTCTGTAGCTGTGGGATTTTTTTCTCTTATGACATATATTCTGCTAGATATGAGAAACCTCTGGTTCAGATACAGTAAGATCCATCCTTTCTCACATGCTTATAAGAAAACTACCTTAAATTTCCATAGGTGTCTTCATACAGATTATTTCAATGGTACCCCCTGCATTTCAACTATTAGGTATTTCAGTGAGCACAGTTGGTTCTATTAAAAATGTTTGCACACACAGGTGATAATTTCATTCTGTGAAATATACTGTTGCACAAGAGATCAATTAAGAAGACTGTGTCTGCTGGAAACTCAATTAAAACTATTCAGTTTTCTCCTACTAATCTTAGAAAAGAATTTACTTGTACTGCCAATGGTAGGACCTAGACATAGCATTTAAATCTCTTATTAAGAAGAGGTTGAATCTTTCTATTTCCTTAGGTATAGCTGACATATTTTATTTTGTCACATCCTAGGTGGTAGTTTGCAAGATAAACAGTCTTTCAGTTAGGGATTCAGAGATTATTTCCTTTTCATGTAAACCTCTTACTTTCTAGCAACTTGCTCTGCAGCAAAAGAAACAGCAACAATACATCTTCAGCTGTGTGAAGATATCACTTCTAAAAGTGGTATTTCAGATCATCTTTCAAAACTCCCAAAACAACTTCCAAAACTAGGCTTTGTTTGCTGCCCTTCCATGCCATACTTGACAGTCTTCACCCAAGTAGTTCAGACAACAATTTTAAGAAGCAGATGCTCTCTTGTTGCTCATATGAAGAATATTTGATGCTTAAACAGGAGCTTTAGGAGTTTTTTGATTCTCAGACTGCTTCCATGGAAATTGCTTCTGCAGTAGCTGCAGCTCGTCATGCTTCCCCCTTTTACACTGAACTGCCAGAGTAGCAGCTACTGCTTCTTTTCCACCTGTACGCAGATAGTCTATCTTTTCCACCTGTACGCAGATAGTCTATCAGGCAGTGGCCACTATGTCTGCTCTTTCTGCTGTGGGCACTCTGGTGTCCAAAGAGCATCAATAGTTGATCTGAGTCATCCCAAAACCTTCATTGGGCAGAACTTCTTGTCCCCAGTATCTAGTGGGTGAAAATATTCATCTCTGTGGGGAAGGGGTAAACTGGTGCAGACAATATGGAGCTTTGTCAGGAAGGTATCCCAATGCAATGTCCCCTTTCTTTCTCTTTATAAAGGATCTCATCCACTGTAGGTCACTGTAGTGTGATGGGGAAGAAGATCTCCTGTGTTTGTATTCCAGCCGACCTGTGCAGATATATTCCTAAAGGTAGTCTTTCACATGCAATATATAAATAGGATATGGCTTTCATTGCAGTCAGTGTTTAAATAGCTTCCAGCTGATTAGTGGGATTCTTTAAAATGTAACAGGTGCAATGGATACAGAGGAGCGTAGGTGAAGCCAAAAGAAAACACCTTTAAAAATTATAAAAATGACAGTACAATTTGTATTAATCACTTTCTAAGAAATGGCAAAGCACAAGAAAACCCCCTACACTGTTACTGAAAAGAAATTTCTCTGTGAAGGAAATTGCAGATGTTTTCTATCTAATGTCAGTGAAGTTATTGGTGATGCATTGATGCTTCATTTACATTTTGAGACCAAAAAATGTCAGAACCCTTTTGTTTATTTGATTCACCTTTGCAAAGAAGGAAAAGAAGAGAGAAGTGTTACATGTCAAGCATTTTTATAGCTCAAATTATACTTTTCTGGAATGCAAAATCCAAACTACAAATTATGTTTGACCAAATTGATTCTTCTTAGTGAGGCCATGCAGCAAAACTGAAGACCTCTCACAAATCAGGTCTGTATGGAAAATGCCCTAGTCAAAACAATAGTCTATCATTCTTCCTGTAAAAGGCACTTGTGCAAAAAAATTAATACAATTCTGTGTCTTCATGCTGAAAAATAAATGATGTCTTCACCTGCCTACTCCTCCAGAACTACAGACTGGATCCTTTAATGACAGAGTGCAACCAGACAAATGAGGTGAAAGAAAATTGACACTTGCAATGTAATGTGTGATGATATGAGAAAACTGCAGAATCCATTCCTAAGTGCTGTTCCTCCTGAAAAAGCTGCTGCACCATCAACTGTGACAGGAATTAGCAACATATTCATGAAGACTCTTGGCAGCCAGAAATACTGCATCTGTGCTTTAAAAATATAAACTTTGCTTGTTTGGGGCCTACACTGTTTTGTTTTTGTTTTTTTTTTTTTTTGATGATGATAATGCAGATAATGATTTTAGCTGTTATAACTTGCCCATAAAGATCTGATCTGTTTATAAACAGAGGTGGAAAAGTTTGCTTGGCATCCCAAGTGTCCTGAATACTAAAATAAATTTTAACTTAAGCTATATTACAACTAATTTTAAGTTATGTAATATATATAATGTAAATCATACAGTTTATGGTGTCAGGACAATTTTCTTCCATTAATGAAGACCTTCGAAGAAAAAAAGGTGGCAATGGAGAAAATAATTCACAAAAATTCAGAAATTTAAGCCTGGGATCACCCTACTTAAGTGCTAATTCAAGTGTCTTAATTTAGATCCTAAGTTCTCTGTGTTCCCTGTAAAATCAGTAGGATGATAGAGACATTTTCAGATAATCCATTAGGTCTGGACTGATATTGAAAGCTGGCTCCATTACTGTTGAGAGGACTGAGCATAATTAACTTCCCAACATGTTTTCAGGTAAATGCAATTAAGGCAGATGAATTTGGCCTAATTATAGTTGTATTGTAGGATTAAAACTGTAAGGAATTGAGAATTGCCTCTAACACTGTTGAGTTCATATAATGGAAAGAATCTAGGGGGTACTGTGTACAGCATTGTACATTTTTCACCTCTAGAATAAAATACACTGGGCTGTACAACAGCATCTGCAAAGACAAACTGTAATGTACAGTTCTGTTTGAATCCCCAGTCTGGAAAGGACTGCAAAGTATTTGCAGTAGAGAGAACTTTAGTATTAAGTGTCCATGGAAAATAGCCATTTACAGTTTAAATGAACGAAGAACAGTTTCTTGAGAGCATGAAGATATAAATTTTCTTATCATAGCCCTTCTGTCCTATAGATCAACTGTTTTAAATATGAAGAATAGATATGCAAATCACTAGTTCTCCAGCCATCATCTGTGTAGTATTTAAACAGCTTCTTGGCTTCTTTGCAAATGGTAAACTGCTTTGAAAAAAATGAAATTAAAAAAAAAAAAAAAAAACAGCACTAATTTGCTTTCTTAATAACAGTTGTTCACATGGATGATACATGCATAGCTATGTTAAGTTATTCTGAATGAAAATGCAATCCTTCCTATTAGAAATGTAAGAGAGATGAAAAAGAAGCAGCCTATGGTATAGCATGAGGCATACTGTGGGAAAGAATGACAGATTCCATGCCTCAGTGTCACTGTTAGGATCATTCACACACGTAAATATGATAAATTTGGCCTGAATTTCTTTTGGATTATAAAGTGAAAAAATGCCAATAGTGTCTGATTTGCCAAAGCCTGGCTGTCTTGAGTTTCAAGCTCAGAGTAGATGAAAAATGCATGGAAACGCTATTAATGCAATTCTGAGTTATTTCTGGAGCTGCTTCTAATAAGACTGATATTTCTGTCTCTTCTCATTCTAGAAACATGCAAAATAGTCCAAAACTACTATGTATTATGCTAATTTACATATCCTATTAAGTCACAGTTTTGATGCTTATAAGATTCTATGTGTTGTTCAAATTGTAACAGCCCCCAAAAGAATCCAGGTTCATAGGAAAATAAATAGTAGTGTATATAAATATCCTGGAGACAACATCAGCCCTGATTATTTCTTCAGATGAAAACCTAAATGTATTAAACCATTGCCCAGATTTGAAAGAGCTCCATTTACTGATTGTGGTAAGAATAGAGTTTAGTCCTTCATTCGTGTTTTTAACTGCACAGTAGTATCACCCAGTCATGTCAGTGCTCTATTTTGTAAACACAGAGGAAAGGAAGCTCATTGCTCCAAAGAGATTAGAATGTATTTGTGTGATGTAATACGTGGATGGCATAGCAGCTAGGAAGATAAAAAGAAGTGATGATAATAATGGAGCTTTTATGTAGTTCACATTATTTTTATATGATATACTGTCTCTGCTGGTGAGCTATCACACAGCTGTAAGCTTTTCTGGATTTAAACATATAAATTACATTAAACTCCTCATTCATAAATATGAGATAAGAGGAGAAGTAGCTTATGTTTCCATTTCATCCTGCTACACTTGCTGAGGCTGCCATAGGGCATTAGAGAAGAATGTAGTTATGGGAATAGTGATGAAGCTTTTAGCTTCAATTGTTAAACATCCAGGACTTTATTACTGGATTGTAGTCCTTCATTCAGGGACAGACCGTGAAAAGTCCATGAGATAGAAAACCAGCAGAAATCTCTGGAAAGAAATATGCTCCTGAAGCTAAGGTTTTATCCCTGGATAACAACAGAAACAGTTCCACGTAAAGAATTATATTAGTATATATCTTCAGTGAGTTTCTCACATAGATTCTGCCCATCGTTGGACTGATCAACAAGATAAAATGTGAGCATATTTGACAAGCAAGCAGATGAAAGATCTGGGTTAAGAACAGAGCCAGGAACCTATCTCAGTGTACTTCCTGCAACCATCTCCCATTCAAATTGTAATTAATTAAACACAATTGTGTTTTCTAACATTCATGAAGATAATAAAATCCCTTAGTTTTGGTTGCTTCTTTTATAGCACCACAGAATCACTGCCTTGGAAACTGTGTGGTATTACCATGAGTACATTTAATGACAAAGGCAGCTTTAGTCTCAAACACTAGCACTCAGAAGTAGGATTTATGTCCAAATCCCTGTGTAGCTAGTTAAGAATGTCAGTGGAGGGACGATTATTTTGAAACCAGGCAAAGGTTTCAAAAGCACAGTGCAAGTTTGTGTGCAATGTAGTTACAGAGAGCAGTCACAAAGCGCTCCATCCTTCATGCTTCTCCTGCCTCTCTTGCTTCTGTTGGCCTTTAAGATGGGGTCTACATGTTTTTGCTGTGCTTTGGGATTTATGATTGTATACTATGTGAGTTTAACATCATCTTTAGTTTAATCTAGTTGGTATCAGTAGTACCAAAGAAAAGATTATGGGTACTACATTTTATATGACCTATGAAGAATATTTCTGTCACACAATTATTATGTATTCTTCAGAATGCTAGCATTTACTTTTGCCATTAGGGGGCTGAACTGTTTGTTACTTTTTCATCTGTTGCCTATTGTATACATTTTTGTTTATGCCAAAAGCTACCTGTAATAAGATAAACATGATGCAGTCAAGCCTCTTGTTTTTCACACCACAAATGCTATGTATCTTGTTTGCTACCAATGTCAGGACTAAAATAGGAAGACGTAAACCAATAAGTATTCCATAGAATTCCTTGGTTAACCTTAGAGATTATTTCTGCTACCGATGATGACCCAAGAGATGGTTGGCCTACTTTCTCAAGGTGAAACAGAGCAGCGTCTTACAGTGCAATCTAAATGGGAGGTCTTAGGGAGAAAATCTGTCTTCACTGAAAACAGGGAGGACATATGCTACTGAATTGGGATTGGGATTTCTTTTGTTTCTCTGCTAATGCATTAAAAGTCAACAAGGAAACCTCTTACACTAACTGAGGATGATAAGACAAACCTTTACATTAACCACATCTATCTGTAGCTTCCCAATTGAAGGTATATTACAGCTTCCTCTTACACATTTTGGGTACTGACCTTCAGTGTCAGATACGGGCATGATTGGAATAGGGAGAGGGAGGAAAGAGGGGGATTGCAACAGCTCATACTTTCTAACAAGAATGAATAATACTTTCTGCTTAGGAACTCTTAGGTACAAAGAGGTTTGCAATGAAATAATGAAGAAAGACAGATATTTATTATAAATTAGATTTTTTTAAATGCAAACCAGAAGTGGTCTGGCTAAGTAATTCCATCAGGGCTTTTTATGTCAGTGGCTGTACTGTGTTTTCTGGCAATTGGGAAGTACAAATGCTTAAACACTGTGGAGTGTTATCACTCTCTGATAGTGGAGAACTTTTTGCACAGGGGAGTTAATAGCTGCTCAGTAGTTAGAAACTTCACATATACATATACAAATTAAGGTGAAACAGATAGCATTATCCAAAGTTATCCAACTCTGTACAACACCTGGTAATATCAAAAGACAAAATTATTTGATATTTGCCATTATAGTGAGCTCATTAGGCTTTGTTAAATGACTTATCTCATGCATCCAGATTAGAAAATGTCAAACCACTGACTGTTCTTCTGAGCAGTCAGTATCAAAACAGCGCTCCACTTCAATGCTGGGCTCAAGGGGACATTTTGAAAGACACGAATGACATGCAGACACTGACTTTCACTATCTGGACTACAAATGGTTTCAGAGGTTAGGGACATTAGGGGCTCTGACACTATATATCAGGAGAAAATTCTATCAAAATACATTGCTAACCAGGGCAGACACATGAAAGATGAACATAACTTTTCATGAATAAAGCTATGTTCTCAATTCAACAATTTTTTTAAAGATGTGATTGTGTCCCTTGCTGTTCAATAAGGCACTTTAAAAGAACATAGCGGTTATCTAGAGAGGCGCAAATGTTAGAAAACGTAGCAAATCAAACCTTGATATCCAACATAAAAAAATAAAATAAAATAAAATAAATAAAATAAAATAGTACATACCAGTAGCTTAAAATACGATTATGTTTTGCATATTCAGTAGGATGGATTGGTTCTTAACTGTGCTGTTCTGCTTGTTTTGCATTCTACTTAGGGTCTCTAACACAATTCTTCACCTGATATTTGGACAAGAAAACTAATTATGTTTGGAAATGGCATAGTAGACATATGGAACTTCACTTTGAGAAAATGGCAAAGAGAAGGACACCAAGCTATTTATTGTCCTCTTTGCTTCCTAATATTGTACTATGTAAGAAGAAAAACAATTTTGAGAAAAAGAGATACAGATTCAGTTTACCTTCCTGATGTGTAAGCTACAACATGACTACCACGAGCCATGGTATTTATTTTTATGCACACAAGCTACACAAAGTCATGGGGAAGGACAACAGCCAGACAACAGCAACAACAATGAAATAATCAAGGAATGACCTTTTTATGTTTTGCCTAAAGACAAATTTATGTTTTAGTTTACTTTTGACTGGCAGTATATCAACATATGCATTAACTCCTTCTTGTCATTACTGACAGGAATGCTAATAAATCCTTTTAACACTTGTGTCACTGAATTACCAACTGCTTTAGAGAAAATATTCATGACGTGCTGATGGAAAAATTCTGCCAGAATTCATGCACACAATTTAATGCTGATTAGTTTGTTGTGACAAAATCCCCAATACTAACATTTCTAAACCAGTTGGAAAAAAACATTGTTTTTCTAAAAAAATCATGCACACTGTCATTGTCAAAAAAATTAAAAAAAAAAAAAATCAACCCCAAAACACCAAAACCAAAAAACTCAGTAAAATGTTGGTAAAATTCTTCTGTTCATTTCTTTTATTTGTTTGTGTTATCCTATGGCTTTTGTCTCTGAAGTTTAGCCACAGTTCAGGATTCCAGTATGTCAACTGCTGTAGGTAGTGGAGCTGTGGACATAGAAATTTTTTTTTCTGCTCAGAGATATAAGAATTAAACAATTAAGCTATATGACAAAACAGATGGACAGAGACAGATGGGGGGAATAAAGAAAGACAATGAGGCAACGTTTGTAGGTATCTTTGGCTTCTGATTTCAATACACCAAAAGCCCACCAATCCCCACTTTTGTGAGTACCACAGCAAGTAAGAATGCTGGTTTAAGCAGAGGTTTGAAGGGGAATAACAAGGGTCTAAGGAAGACTGTGTCACTCAATGCCTGAATGCATGAAGTTCAGAATTTAATATGGGTGTGATGAAATTTGGCCTCAAAGACCACCTGGAGGAGGGAAATGACAACTGAAGAGCTTGGAAAGTTAAAAAAGTACTTTACCTGATGCATTTAGGAAGCAAAGTTCAATTGCAGAGCGTGGAAGTCAAAGTGATGGACTAGGAAAATTACCTTAGTTGCAGCCTTCTACATACACACTGGCAGAAGAAAACTGCCTTTGACAGGAACAGAGAACACAAGAGCTGAATTGTGAGATGGCAAGATTTTAAGAATTTAAATGGACAATAAAACTGTATTTTTGCAGTGCACTGGAAACTCCTGCCACCACTGAAAAAGAATCTGCCACATTTAAAACCATGTTTTATATGTCAATGCTAAAAAGCACTTTAAAGATTAACCCTAGAATACAAACCTAAAAGATAGATGACTTGAATCTGCAATAATGCAGAAAAGGGATGTCTCAAAGGTAAAAGACAAAGATGCATTTGTGAGGAAAAACATGCCAGGAAACACTTTGCTGTAGTGAAATCAGTAAGACAGGAAGATAAAAAGACAGGCTACGCAGTGAGGCCATAGGAACAAGTAAAGGAGTTAGGGAAAAGGAATTCAATAAACATCTGGTTTTAACAGGTAAATTTAATAGTTTAAGAAGAGGAAAACAAATGCAATGCAAACGCATTTTAGTCAGGTTTTGTTTAGGAATCTGAGAAGATGATTTGTGGAACAAGTAAAATACTGGCCAACATGGGGGGAGTCTTGACGATAGTGACAAGGTGATTGATGGTATCCACTAAATGGGAGTAGAGTTGCTAACTGTGAAACAAAGAAAGAATATGTGTAATAAATGTTTTGTGGCATTTCTTCCATAATGCTCTGAATGTAGAAAGAAAAACCAGGGGAAAAGACAATGGGGACAAATCAGGGTTTGAGTCTAGCAAAGACTACAGTAGGATAGAAAAAATAACTAAAAGATTTAACTATGAAAGAAAGCAAAATCCTGTCAATCATATTAACAAAGAAAGGAGAATAAAAGGGAAATCAGGAAGAAGACCAACCTATACAAGGCTAAACTGTAAAGAGTGGGAGGAAAGTTGGATGATGGCAGGGGACCAGTAGCTACGTATGTGAACTTAGATGACCTGCTTGCTGAAGAAGATTTTTAGTAAAAAATACCTAAAGAAAGAAATATATATAGCTATTGCCAGCAATAAATGTTAAGGGGTCACTGAACAGAAGATAGACACCTTCTAAACTGTAGTCTTTATGAGCAAGTCTCTTTCTGACAGGACAGTAGGAAAATATTACACAGTACATTTTTGCCTACAGGACAAGAGGGGACTCAGTATGATATGAAAGCCATGAGTCCAGAACTGTTGCAAAGGTTAAAAGTTAAGTTCAGAAAAACAATGCAAAGTTCATCAGGAGGCCAATATTAAGGGAAACATGCACTGGGGATTGGAATAAAACATACTTCAGAAAAATGGAATGCTGTTCTGCTCTATTGCAGTCCACATATAACACACAGGAAAGGAATATTTTAAGATTAAATATCTAAGACTTATTTAAGCTGCACTAGCAAGTGTTTACCATCTTGTTATTTCTGGATCTCACAGTCATTGCTCAGGAGTTTATATTTGGAATGAAATGTGACTCAGAATGAATGATGGCATCTGAGGTAGGTATCGAAGTGACTCAAAAGAGAGAAGGAAGAAAAACAGTGGTGCTTGGGATGAGAATGTATCTCCCTATATGTAATGGCAGACTTTCACCTGTTTTATGTAGATGAGGTGGCAATCTATATTTTCAGAAGCGAGCTTTACATCTTGTTGAACCCCCCAAATTTGGCCCCTAGTCCTCACTGCATGGATGTTTTCAGAACCAATAGTTGTCCATGGTTATTTCAAATTCTTTTAATATGTTTTCCATTGGTACTTGCCTGTTTCAGGGCCACCTGCCATTATTGTCCCCTATCACTTCCTCTATTTAGGTCTTGCACAGCTTATTTCACATAGTTTTCTTGAATCGTCATATGAAATTTCTGTAGAGGTCATAAATACTGGAAGTGAGAAGAAAACTGATGTGAAAGTAGGTCTAAAAGATCTCAGACTGACTGAAAGTACTTCACAGACAAACTTTCTTGCAAGGTTCTTTAGACACCAGTCGTAATGGCTAAGTCACTATCTTCTGAGCATTTTCAAAGGCAATGAGCAAGTGAGGCTGATGAAATAATTTCTTCAAATATGGTTAAAATTCCAGTGGCATCTGTTTCTCTGAGCTAGTATTACAGCACTTGAAAAATCTCATTCTCAATATCAATTGCAATTCTATAAGTACAGTTCAAAAGCTGTCACCTAAGAAGTATATGTTACCTCAATTCTAGACAATCACAGTTAAACTTTCAAACTTTAAGATTCTCCTGGAAGGCATGCTGAGTCACATGAAAAACAATAAGGTGCTTAGTGACAGCCAGCATGGCTTCACTAGGGGGAAATCCTGCCGGACCAAACTGCTGGCCTTCTATGATGGGGCTATGGAACTGATGGACAGAGGTAGAGCAGTTGATGTCATCTACCTGAACTTGTGCAAAGCGTTTGACACCATCTCACGTGACATCCTTGTCTCTAAGTTAGAGAGACATCAATTTGATAGGTGGACCACTTGGTGGATAAAGAACTGTCTGGATGGCTGCACACAGAGTTGTGATCAGTGGCTCAATGTCCAGCTGGAGACCAGTAACGAGTGGTGTCCTTCAGGGATTGGTGTTGGGACTGGTCTTGTTCAACATCCTTGTCGGTGATATGGACAGTGGGATTGAGTGCACCCTCAGCAAGTTTGCTGATGACACCAAGCTCTGTGTTTCGATTAAGTTGGAGGGAAGAAATGTCATCCAGAGGGATCTTGGCACGCTTGTGAGGTGGGCTGATGCCAACCACATGAAGTTTAACCATGCCAAGTGCAAGGTCCTACACCTAGGTTGGAGCAATTCCAGGCACAGCTACAGGTTGGGCGGAGATGAGATTGAGAGCCGCCCTGAGGAGAAGGACGTGGGGGTGTTGGTTGATGAGAAAATGAACATGAGCCGGCAGTATGCGCTTGCAGCCCAGAAAGCCAACCGTATCCTGGGGTGCATCAAAAGGAGTGTGACCAGCAGGTCAAAGGTGGTGATCCTGCCCCTCTACTCTGCTCTTGTGAGACCTCACTTGGAGTATTGTGTGCAGTTCTGGTGTCCTCAATATA
>JASSUY010014659.1:20808-45974 GCA_032466535.1 Forpus xanthops | reverse complement strand
TCAAGGTCCCTCTGGATGGCATTCCTTCCCTCCAACATATCAACCAAACCACACAGCTTGGTGTCATCAGCAAACTTACTGAGGGCGCACTCAATCCCACTGTCCATGTCACCAACAAAGACATTGAACAAGATCAGTCCCAGCACTGATCCCTGAGGGACACCACTCGTTACTGGTCTCCAGCTGGACATAGAGCCATTGAGCACAACTCTTTGCATGCTGCCATCCAGCCACTTCTTTATCCACCAACTCATTTGAATGTTACTGAACTGCTACAGTATAGTATCTCTGTAGACACAATTTGCTTTTAAACCCCCTCCCCCACATCCTGCAAAAAATTACATATGCAAGAATGTGCATTCACACACATATAGATATGCATGTGTTTTATAACAAGGGGTAATCTTGTTCACACAGGGTTAAGGAGTATAGAATCAAGCAAAAAAAAAAAAAAAAAGGAATAAAATCTACTGTGCAGCAGCATTTCTACTATACAGCCCTTGCATGATGCAGTTCTCCTTCACAAGCCTGGATTCCATGTTTCATGCTGGGTCCCAGCTTCAGTGAATGGAACAAAACAATGCCAATATTACCAGCTACTACTTTGTATTCTCCCCGATGAACAAGGTGCAGCGCCATGTTTTACTTGATGCTTCTCAAACTACCCACTGCACCTCAATTACAAGGCTTTCCTGTGGTATTTCTTACCATTGTGGTCCTTGAATGCTTCTCAGAGATCCACTAATTGATCTTCATGGAAATTCTGTGAACTGAGAGATGCTACTTACATCTCACAGTAAGAATCTGGCACAAGTAGCCCCTCTATTCTGGAAGCCCAAACTGAGAGATGAAGAACCTGGCTTTTCAAGTTATTTGGCTTTTATAAAGTACCACATACATACATTGGCACTGCTTGTTGAAAGCACCTTTCCCCTATATTTCACTGGCAGCGGCAAATGCATGCCATAGTTCACAACCAAATAAGAATACAAGGAACCAAAATTAACAGACTTATAATTTGAACATATTAAAAAACAAAAGTAGAATACCTGACCTAATGTGTTGCTGCCAAATCCACACACTTCCTTCTTTATAAGGCAAAGTTTTAAAGCAAGTTCTACCATGCATTGGGGGGTTATGTAACATTTCCCATTATCTCAGTTCAATAAAACTGTTTTCTCAGCCTTACAGTGTTGGAACACAATATCAAATAAGTTTTAAAAAACATTTTCTATCCTTTAATATCTTCTTTTTAAGCAAATATTAAGATTTGGGGGAGGTGTGACTCATAAATTGTGGAGTTGGCAATACAAGTAATGCCTTAGGGGGAGATGTAATGGGTTGCTGAGCTTTTCCTTTTTTATGTTGGAGTGGATTACAGTATGCATGTGTTATGATTCACGGTTGCTGAAACTGATGACTGCTCAGTGGTCTACATGGACTGACTCAGGTGTTCTGAATCGAGGGCAAATGCTCACATCACCAAGTGCCCACAAATAATATTTGCCAGGCCAAAAAGACATCAACTTCTCTTCTCATTTTGCACAAAAAGAAGACTGGAAGAGTACAGAGAATGCACCTTTCTTTTCCATTAATAGAGGTGGGAAGATGCATGGACAGGGCAGCCAGGGGAAGACCATAGTGCTCTTATTGGAAAGTCTGACAATATCAGGGTTTGTGGTTATTTTTGATGATTATTCCAGCAGCACTTTGTTCAATTTGTTCTGCGTCTTCTCAGTTTTCTCCTTGTTTCTTGAATATTTTAAGTGTTTTGAAGAGTGCCTAGAGCTGAAAATCATTACTCAAAGAAACCTGTATGAACATGAATGCTAACATTAACTTTTACAGGCATCTTTGAGACACTCTGCTTGCAGTACTGTTTTAACCTAGCTATGAAAGCAAAACTCAAAATGGGACAAATCCAAAAATCATGGAAAACATGAGTTCTGAAGTTAAATGTTAAAGCATTTAGAAAGAAAAATGTGTTTTCAAGGTGAGTGATTTTGTAAGAGCTCATTGCAAAGAGATCTAACCTTGATAGCAACAAGAAACCTTGAGCACCAAAAGACAGGCTGGGTCTTTGGAAGAATAAGCTTCTACATCATAATAATAATCATCCATAGCATAATGATGCAGACAGCAAACATCTTTGAACTGAAGTGTAGTCAGATGACAGTTTCCAATAGGAGACATGGTATGCTTTAGTGAAGCAGCAAACAGTTGCCTAAGGATATGCTAGATGTAAATTATTCTCCAAGCATGGTAATAACAGGCAAAATGTTGGTAATGTGGTTTCCAATAGAAGGACCAGCATCTTCTCAGTGGAATAGTGATGACCATTTGGGGTGAAATATTCTTAGTACAGTACTATAATGTGTAAACAACCTTGCTCAGGGCAAGTTTGACCAAGGCTGAAGAAATTACTCCTAGAAACAGTTCAAATAGTCCAAACAGAATTTTTAAAGAGCTCAAGCGTAATTTTGAAGGCACTCTTCCTATCTGGATACATGAAAATTCATGTTCTTCCCTACAAATTATTTTTCTCATTCTTGCCATATCCTAGGACTTGTCTACAACTTCTCAAAAAATCCTGGAATCCTATATGATCTACATGGAAGAAATGTCCCAAACTAACTTGAATTGTGCCTATTCTGTGAACATTTTCAATGAAAAAATCCTCAAACCACCTTCATGTGAAAGCAGCTCTTCCATTTTCTCATAGAATGTTACAGAACATTTCTTACAGAAAGGTTACTTTTCATTTTTAAAAATGTTTCTTTGGAAAAGGTACAACTTAACCTCCTGCACTGTCATAATTGGGGAAAAATAATCTGGTAAGTGGTCTAATGAAGAAAAAGTAGGAAAACTAAGAGTTGAAGTTGCTATGCTTACCATGCTCTCTATTAATCTGGAAAGGTGAAAGGCAAGTGAAAAATAAGTGCGTAGGAGATGAGAAAGTACTGGAGCTTCCTTCTTAATGTGGTTCCCTAACACTGTGGCTTATACTCAGAATACAAGTCATTATCCTTATCTAAACCATCTAAAAGCAGATACACTCCACTCCTGGGAAGTAAGGCTGATGCCTAAGTAGAAAAATAGTGGAAAAAAATGGAAAAAAAAGAACCCAAACCCCAAACAGTCCTCTGTTTAATGAATTGAAAAAGTCAAAATCAACCAACCAGGAATTTAAGCCAATCTAGTTAAGTGCTATTTCCTAGCGTGTGTTTCTTTTTCTCACAGAGTTCAGTGTTATTGAAACACTGCTTTTTGTTTATGAATTTACTTCTAGCATAGGACTGCTTGACAAGCAATGTTTATGCGTTTTGTCATATGTCATTAGTTTCTTTCACATTAACTATGCTTGCTGACACTGAAAGATAATTCCACTTTTTAGTCTAAATAGATTAATTTTGGAATTCTTTTAAAATAGAATAAATAATGAAAAATGGGGTGGAGTAATGCAACCAACGTGAATTCAGTTGCATTTTTAAGCATATTCTGACATTTGAAAAAATGGCCAAAAGTATTCTGCTGCTTGTTTTTATACAGATACATCTGCCAGAAATTCACACACAAGCTTGTATGGGACTCCTCGTATTGTGTGTGTTGTAAAATAAATCTGTATTGGTCTGCTCCCAATCTAAATATACTTGTGACTAAAGCTCTCGCATGCAGATAGGATTCTAGTAAATCACAATCTTTTTCCAGGAGCTGAAACTTCTTGAATTTACACACAAAACCTAACAGGTGATGAAAAAGAAAATACATCAAAGATTACTTTAACTCTATTATAATACACTTCTACCATTAGATCTTATTTTATTGAATGCTTTGTACCTTATTGGCTTTTCTAGATTTGCTTTTGCATTTCCGCCTTGCTATTTTAAGATGTATTATCTTTAATCCAAAATCTGCCATCCTACCTAAACCTACTTAGAATTTTTATGATGAAATCTCATTGAGTGAAGATTAGTGAGAATTATGGATCTTTCACGGTGCAGTCAGAGGGAATGAACCAACCACAGCAAGCATAACTCAAAAATGCCTTACCCACCTTTAAGTTTCATCAGATCAACATTTAAAGCTACAAAATATGAGGGATGTTTTCTTCACTGAGCAAAACTGATAGGAGACACATGGGTGTATGTTCAGCTTGTACTTCACAGCAGAAAGCCTCAGAGCTTTCTTACGTTCATAAATTCCTCGTACTATGGGCAGAACTTATAAAATGCTGTGTTTCTGTAGAAAGATGCTAGCAGGGATTCAAATCTCAGAGTGGAAGGGAGCTTAAAACAGGACAAAACTAATCTGGAACTTGACTGCTTTGTAGGAAATTCTCCTATTTAGAGCCACCACAGATGTTTTGCCTGAATCTGTCTGCACATGCAATTAGCAGAAAATTAACAGAAAATTGTAATTATTTGGGAAAAACCAGGGCAATTATTTCAAAAAAGTAGGTTGAAGCTTTCATATCCAGTACTTTCTGTTCAGTTAAGAAACAACACCACTCCCCATTTAAAAACTCTTAAGAAGTTATTTTGCTTGTTACTTAAAAGAAACTGGAGTCTATTGTACATTTTGAAGGTATCAGAATTAGTGAACATTTATATTGCAGTACTATACAGGTACTATAACTTTTGGCCTGATTGTGTTGACTGCTTATTCACTAAATTAAATGTCTTCATTTTTTAATGTATATATATATATATATAATAGTTTGCTCTGAGAAAATCCCCCAATTTCTCAGTTAGGACATGATTCTTTTTTAATGAAAAATATGTCTTTTCTGCAACAAAAAAGTTAAAAGTTAAACTTATTGAAAAATATGTTTTCTTACAGTAGTAAGTGCAGAAAATTGAAAAGAACAAGATACTGCAGTTTCGTTCTTGTATTTTGTGTTTTCACACCATATTTAGTTTCACATTTGTTAAACAGAAAAAATTCAAGATTAAAATCCATGTGTGAAGTTTGTTTACAAAAAAATAAGCCAGTTATTGCAAAGTTATTCTTTGCATGTGTAGATGGGGAGCAAGTTCATGTTACCTTAAAACAATAGCTTTTGTTCTTGATATATATTTTAGAGGCAAAAAAGTGCTAGCTGCTGCAGCACTACGAGCTCTTGATGTATTGAACAGTAGGGGAAATAGCCTCAGAAACTATGTAAACTGCTTCCAGCCTGAACGTAACAGGCTGCTTTTTTGCCAGTATTTCAAAACATGTTTAGCTGAATAAGCATATTTTCAACATTACAACAGAGTGTAATCACTTTTTCATCTGATCTGCTGTTCATGTACTCTTTATTACAAAAAGGTGGAAAGTTATACATGGGAAAAAAAACAGCTGTAAAGAAATTCAAAATGAAAAATGTCTCTAAAACATTTTCCATTCTCCCCCAGCACCATCCCCAGTAAAATGCATGGAAAAACCTTATGTAGATGATGAGTGCATGACTCACATGGGAGTTTCATATAGCTTTCTTTTCTACTGTAAGCCTCACTGGGATTCCCTCTCTCACCAGCACTAGCTACTGCATGGGGTATGTATGTAATTTAAAATGTTTTCTTTCACCTGAAGTGAGTTAAATGGCTTAAGCAGCCCTTGAGAAATTGCTCCGCCACACCACGCCAGCACCAGGGAGTGGGGGTGTGAAAGCTCAGGCTTCTAGCAGAGAGGAGATAGGTGCTGGCACTGACCTCTCTGTGAGGAGGCCTCCTGCCAAAACAGCCGAAACACTCAGCCAGAAGGAGCTAACCTTAGAGGACACAGCACAGATCATTTATCTGCTGAGGCTTAGGAGAATACTGAAGGTTGCAAATGGGATACAAAGCAAACATATAACTGTCACAGGATTACAGGTCCAATTCTCCTCTCCAGTCAGCAGCCTTATACCTCAGGACTTGAAAGGACTCACCATTTGTGCTGATTTGGTCTGGGATTGAATTCATTTTCTCCATAATAGCTTGTATGACTCCGTGCTTTGGATTTGTGCTGGAAAGTGTTGACAACACAGGGATGTTTCAGTTACCGCTGAGCAGTGCTTGCGGAACCAAGGCCTTTTTTTGCCCCACCCCACCAGCAAATGGGATGGGGGTGCACAAGAAGCTGGGAGGGGACACAACTGGGACAGCTGACCCCAAGTGACCCAAGGGATACCCCAGACCATATCATGTCACGCTCAGCATGCAAAGCTGGGGAAAGAACACAAGAAGGGAATGCTCATAGCAATGGTATTTGTCATCCCAAGTACCAGTTACACATGATGGAGCCCTGCTATCCTGGGGATGGCCTGTGATGAGAACAGTGACAGCACAAGGGGCGATGGGTTTATACCAAAACAGGGGAAGTTCAGGTCAGATATAAGGAAGAAGTTGTTTACTGTGAGGCACTGGAACAGGCTGCCCAAAGAAGTGGTGAATGCTCCATCCCTGGAATTGTTCAAGGCCAGGTTGAATGGGGTCTTGGGTGACATGGTTTGCTGTGAGGCATCCCTGCCCGCAGCAAAGGGGTTATAACTAGATGATCTTAAGATCCTTTTCCAACCCAAACCATTCTATGATTCTATGAATTTGTTGTTTTGATTTGCTTGTGGCATGTGGCTTTCACTTTACCTATTAAACTGCCTTTATCTAAATCCATGAGTTTTCTCATTTACCCTTCTGATTCTCTCCCCCATCTCACTGGAGGAAAATGAGCAAGCAGCTCTGCAGTGCTTAGTTGCTAGCTGATATTAAACCATGACAGGTTTTCACACATTCAAGCACTCGTTCAAGTGTAAAGAGAAAGATAACTAAGATGACAAAGCAGAACCCACATGAAGCAAACTACAGACAACAGCTCAATATTCAAGTGGAGATGAGTGACAAGTGGTGTTCCTCAATGAGGATACCATCCAGAGGGACCCTGACATGCTTGAGAGGTTGGTCAGTGTCAACCTCATGAAGTCCGGCAAAGTGAAGTGCAAGGTCCTGCACCTGGGTCTGGGCAATCCCAGGCACAGTCACAGGTTGGCCAGAGAACAGATTCAGAGCAGCCGTGCAGAAAAGGACTTGGGTGTTGGTTGATGAGAAACTTAACATGAGCCAGCTTCAGTGTGCGCTTGCAGCCCAGAAACCAACCATATACTGGGCTGCATCAAAAGGAGCAAGACCAGCAGGTCAAGGAAAGGGATTCTGTCCCTCTACTCTGCTCTCACGAAACCCCACTTGCAGTTATGCATCCAATTCTGGGGGGCAACAACATCAGAAGGATGTGGGCCTGTTGAAGCAGGTCCAGAGGAGGCTACAAAGATGATCAGAGGGCTGGAGTACCTCTACTATGGAGGCAGGCAGAGAGAGTTGAGCTTATTCAGACTGGAGAAGACTCCAGAGAGATCTTCAACAGTGTTCCAGTACCTAAAGAGGTATTGGAGAGGGACTTCTTACAAGGCCATGTAGTGGTAGGAAAAGGGGGAATGGCTTTAAGCTGAAATGGGGGAGTTTTAAATTAGACATTATGAAGAAGTTCTTTTCTGTGAGGATGGTGAGACACTGGCATAGGTTGCCCAGACAGGCTGTGGTTGTCCCATCCCTGGCAGTGTTCAAGGTCAGGCTGGATGGGGCTTGAAGCAACCTGATCTAATGGAAGGTGTCCCCGCCCATGGCAGGGATGTGGAGCTAGGTGAGTTTTAAGGTCCCTTCCAACCCAAATATTCTGTGATTCTGTGAAAACAGCATTCCCACTCTTTTCTTTCCAGACTTCAGAGGAGATCCCTTGCTTGGCTGGTGTAAAAGCCTGCAACTCAACCAGAACAAGACTGGTTCACATCAGCTTGGGATCTGGTCTAGGCAAGGACAAGGCTGGAGGCAAATATGACTGCAAGGGCAGCTCTGATGTGGTTCAGTTGCCTTGCTGGAGAAAGATGGTGCCTGCGCTCAAGATACCATTCAGTTTAATCACCTGGTATGGAAGAGCAGAGCATGTGGTTCAGGAATACAAGCTCATACTTGTTTCAAAATAATCTGTGGTTAATACCTAGATTCAAACTCTGTGATGAGTATTTGTGCACTTACACACTTTCAAAAGAAGGAGAACTGTTTAATTAAAAAAAGGCTGTGGACATTAATTGTGAGTTAAATGCTTTTAGTTCGTGTACCTCTTTATAAACAAAAAACAAGGTATGGTCAAGGTATGAATGACAGGACTGCAAAGTACAGTACATTATGGAGTTTTTCAACTCCAGTCACATTAAAAAAACCTGGGTTTACTTGGCTTTAATTATTTGCTACCTGCTCTCCAGAATTTACTGTTGATACTTATTAGCACTTTGGGAGTATTTAAGATCCCTTCTTAATTTTAGGGCACTGCTGTGGCAGGGCATGCTTTGGAAAACTGACAGGATTAATACAGATAGTAATGAGGAGAAATATAATGCAGGGTAAGGCTGGGAGCAAGAACAGTGCTTTGGAAATGTGTCACAGTACATGGTCCAAGATACACTAACAGCAGCATGCACTAACAGCAGCATGTGGGCCTAGAACCCTGTTCCTGAGGGGTATGGAGTGGGATTGAAAAGAGGAGAGAAAAACTGAATTGTCATTGTGCATCAGGTCAAATAATGCAATCCATTGATTCTCAAAGCAGGACCCATATAAAAGCTGTTCACACAGAGAGTAAAAGGCACAATCATAATTTGCTGTGACTTTACCACCTCTGTGTAGGTGCTGACAGGAAGGTGGGGGACCTGTATGTGGAGGTCAAACTGGAAAAGTTGCCTGTATGTTGTCAGTAGTTCTGTGTGTGAGATCAAGAACATGTTCATCCAGTGCTACTCACCCGTGTACGTGTTGAGTAAAGCTTTGCAGGCAGCTAGTCATTTTACCTCTTTTTTTCTCAGAGCACATTAAGCACCAATGAACATAATAGAGCAGAGGGGTACAACTGCTTTTGCTGTCATGGAGTGATACCTGTCCAGGTGTGTTGATGTTTGCACATAGATTTAATTTATTGTATTTCTTCATCTGGGTTACTGCTGCAGTTTTGCATCCCTATTTTTTCATGCACACACTAGTTGATACCAGGGATGACAGCTTGATTAATGATGACAAGACTGAATTAGGGATGTGACTAAGGGCTGCATGATCATAGAGATTCAATCATCTTTCACGAGCAAAACGGGGAAGAAGGAGAGATTAAGAAGTAAACAAATTAAAATGCTGCCTTTAAAATTAAACTCGGTAATCCAGCAGCTTTATTTATGCTTTATTATGGAAATAAAATAGTATCTTTTCCTTCAGAGGTCCCTTTAATTCCAGAGCCATATGTAATCATAGAATCATAGAACAGTTAGGGTTGGAAAGGATCTTAAGATCATCTAGTTCCAACCCCCTGCCCTGTGCAGGGACACTTCCCACTAAACCATGCCACCAAGGCTCTGTCCAACCTCTCCTTGAACACTTCTTTGGCCAACCCATTCCAGTGCCTCACCACCCTTACAGTGAAGAACTTCTTCCTTATATTTAACCTGAACTTCCCGTGTTTAAGTTTAAAACCTTTTCCTCTTATCCTATCACTACAGTCTCTGATGAAGAGTCTCATCTCTGGCATCCTTGTAAGCTCCCTTCAGATACTGGAAGGCTGCTACGAGGTCTCCACAAAATGATTTAGTGTCATCTGTTGTTATGTCAACCTTGAGGTAGCCGAATATTGGTAAATATAAGGAAAAAAGGGAGAGGAGGGAGAATAGAGCTATAAAAATGGGCAGCTAATCAAGAGTGTTTCTCCAACAAATTGAGCCTCTTCTTATTGAAATTTAAGTCAGAACTAATCATGAGACCATGACATATGGCACTTTCAGCTTGCCCTTTCATATTGATTGTGTGAGGTTAAAGGATATATGTTGAGATCTGCAACCACCACCACAACAATTGAGGTTGTCTGTGGTGATCAGGAGCAACCAGAAATGTTTCATGTGAAAGAAAACTCATTATTTATTTAACTATTGGGAGGGGCTGTTTATATTTAAAAGTTCATCTATTATTTAGAAAGGAAAATACAGAACAGTGTTTTCCTTCATATGTCAGACTATTTCCTTATGTTTAAGGTCTGAATATAACAATTTATCAGTGGACAAAAATAGCTTTTGAAAGATACTGCAGTATTTTCCAAGTGACAGAATGCCTCTGGGAAAAATGCATTGTGCCTCAAGCATCCTCTCTCCAAAATACAAGACAGTAAATAAACAAGTTGTATTCCACACAAGAAAGAGATGATGTTGAAGCTGCAAACATCTCCATCTTCTGCCTATAAATATGTTATGTAGAAGATCTATCCTGAAGCTTTTCCCACCTCCTCAGGACCACGTTAGCTCAGGTGGCCTTGCCAGAGAGTATCTTCTGCCAGAAGAACTAGGTTGTTGGTACAAAATGCTTTACCCTGATACTAATGTTATATGATGTCTGCTCTGGAAAAGTAGGAATTCCACTTGCACCACCTGGCTACTAATTAAGCTTTGCTCACATTTCACTTTTTGGACAGTTGAGACTCATTCTCTTTGCTCTCAGATGCACCCAAAACTATGGAACTAAAGTCACATTTTATGCTGGTCCTTCTATTCAAATACTGTCACCCATTAGCCTAACATGTCTTATGTCTTATCTAGGTTATAATCTACCTACAGTGTTTATCTGCATAATTTTGCAGCAGAAGAGCCCCAGCTGAGATGACCCTAAACTCCACAAAACAGAGTTCTGCAAGTCTCAGGTTTCTTTGTCGTATTTGGAGGCTGAATAAGGTGGGATGCCTCTATAGAAGAGCCATTTTAAACTCATTTTCCACTTGTCACTTACAAAGAAGAATTCAATCATACTGAAGGATGGCAACCTGCATGCTGGATTCCCAGAAAGTTTTTGCAGAGCAGCTTGCTAGTGAAGCACTCCCTCTGAAAAGACTTAGGCTCTGAGTCCTTCCTGCCAACAACTAGTTGGAAGCAGAAATTAGCCAAGATACAGGAGTTCTAAGGCCCATCGAAAGGCTAAAAGTATACCACAAGTTTATAATTTCTCAGACGGGGCTGATTTGCCAATTCTGAAGTGCCAAATGATGTTTCATTGTGTGCATTTTCTGTAAAATGACATACTGGAGTATCTTCTTCCTTTAGAAAGCTGCAAAGGCCAGTACACACCATAAGAGTCCAGCCCACTTCTGTAAAGATGACCTTTATAAGTCCATAAAGATTTATCGTACAAACATTTCCAATACAGCCATTGGTGAGTTTGCCTGAACTCCAATATATTATTATATGCAAAGACAGTAGTCGGCAGCTATTCAGAAGTGCTCAGAGAATGCGTTAGCAGTTAGCAAGTGAATTCATTTTTCTGTTTTAAAATCCTTTCAAGAAATGAATAAACTACAATAACAGTAGAATCTTCAACAATATTACTCAGACAAATGTTTGGACGTATGACATGCTCAAGTGAAGTGTGATAGCATCTATCACCAGCCGATGCTGTACAATTATACAGCATTTCCCTGCAATCAGAAACTACATCAGATTGAAACACTGGGTTGTAGATGCAGGCAAAGAACTTCCTTGCAGAAATAGAATCACACACTCCTCACAGTTTTCCTGATAGCAGGAATGCAAATTAAACAGAGGAATTTCAGGTGTGTAACCAGGAGGCACCAGGCAACTTGCCCTCACTGACTGCCAGTGGGAGTTATACCTGTGAAATAATCTTTCAGATACTTAAAACCACAGGATATTTAACTACAAGAAGTTTGTGGCATAACCAAATCTATGGATATGAGTCTTAAGAAAGTCATGGAATGCTAATGGAAATGCAGATACAAACTAATATAAACCCCTATATTCCTATATGCAGAAAAAAATCTATTTCAAGAATCCATTAGGGCATCCACTATTTTTATTGGGCACTATGTTAGTCTGTGCATTTCAAAACCAGTTATTTTAGTTAGCAGAAGTTTTGCTATGCAATGACCAGAGTGCTGATAAGTGTTATACTCTCTAAAAATATTAAAATATGTTTCTTATACAGTGGAATGCTACATTTGTTCAAAGTCTGATATCTCGAGACTTTTGTGGCTTGAAGTCATAATTTGCACTCAAATAAATGCCATTTGAGGAATAAAACTCCCTGTTTCTATTCTGCCAAAAAACTGTGTCCTAAAACTGTGCCACTGACCTGAGTCTGAATACTGCAACTACTGTAATTCTTTCTTGAAGTACCTTCTTTATTTAGGTAATAAATTACATATCTGTGGTTGATGATTTTTTTCTGTTAGATTTCTGTCTTTCTGAGGTTACAGAAAATTTTGCATGTTAGAGAAAGTCACAAAAGGGATGAATTAATGATAAAAATGCATGAAAAGCAGTTTATCCACTCATTGTCACTATACTGGTAGATAGGAGAGTAAGAGTGAATCCATGGCATGCATATAGCACCAATACATATACCTGGAAGCTTATCTACTTTATACATAAAATACCACATTCAGCAGGAAGGAGCCAACTGCACTTGATTCTGGGTTTTTTTGTTCATTTTCACTTTGCTTAGAAGTACACCATTTTAGGTGAAACATTATAAAATGCCTTTGGGGATAAAAAGTTTGCCTATATCTCTTGTGCTGTTTACAATTCTTAGCAATTAATGCATACCCAGAAAGAAAATGGCTGCAGAATTAAACTCACCATCATTAAAGTAATGAAAACTCAGTATTAACTTCTAGTGGAAATTATTGTCTTAATAGCCCCTCCAAATTATAAAAAGAGGATAGCTAGATCTTCCCCTCCAGCAACAGCCCTCTTACCCCACCAAGGGAAGAAAAGCACTCCTTGCAAGGCCTGCCAGAAGCTCCAACCAAGCACTGCATCTTCCCTTTCACAGACACCCAAAATTTACTCAAATTTACTCAGAACTGGCCACATTCCAGGCCAACATTCCCTGTAAAGAGAAAATCCTTTGGTAATGTCAAGCAAAATCCCAGAGGTACTATATACAATACTTAACTCAGTTTTGTGTTCGGTAAATACAAGCTTGTACTAAATTTAACAAGTGCAAATTCCTCTTTTTTGTAAGAAAAAGATATTAAATACATATGGCTGACAATGTCCTCACCGACTTCTCAGCCTTCTTCTGTACCACATTTTTATTTACTTATCCTC
Source organism: Forpus xanthops (assembly GCA_032466535.1). Taxonomy (NCBI): domain Eukaryota; kingdom Metazoa; phylum Chordata; class Aves; order Psittaciformes; family Psittacidae; genus Forpus; species Forpus xanthops. Next base: position 32,815 of record JASSUY010014659.1, on the reverse strand, counting down.
AGTCTGTGGTTGCGCTTTCTCTCAGGCAAGTTAAAAGTATTGAAGTTGGTATTAACATTGTGACAGCAGGAAGGACAAAGAGGGATCAGGCTGATATAGACCTTGATACAAGGGAAACAGCAATTTTTAACTCTGCCTCACCCATTTTCTACCATGGTTTCCTCTCCAGGCCTTAGCATTGACTCAGCCAGCCCATCCACTTCCCAGTGGCTTCCAGCTCTTACACACAATCCTGCCCCCATTCAGATATGAGTGCCACCAGCAGTGCATTGGAGGACCATCTTCACAATCAAAACTCAATATATTTAACTTTTTTGTGTGTTAACTGTGCAACACATCTCTTTGTTACAGGAGCAATTTTGGTGTGAAGTAATACCATAAATGGAAGAATTTCTTATATGGGATAGGCTCAGAGTTCCTGCGTTTCATTACCTCTGTTATGGTCAGGCGATTCAAGATGTCCTTTTCCAGATTTAACTGTTATTGTATATGCTTTAGACTTGAAGTTCATAAACATAGACAAACAAATGGAGCTTTCACATATGAGCAATCAAAAGGAGGCTGTTCTCCACAACAGTTCCTCAAATAAACTTTTCATTTAATTATTTGTATATACACAAGAAATATCCTTAAACTACTATTCTGTGTAGCAGAAATAAGAAAAGATAATCAAGCAGTGCCATGATCATTGCTTTAAAGTAACTAAATATATTTAAGAGTGTTGAGTTGTGCCGAATACTGTATCTACTTAGAGGCTGTAATTCATCATGCAAGTGGGCCACATAGACATGTTCCAAATAGTAAAGTAGTATAAAGAATTCTACAAAAAAAATAGGGCTTAAATTGCTAAATATTGAGATTAATGCTTCATAAAAATCATTCCATTTTAACACAGTTATCTTCTTAAAAGCTTTTAACTGCAAAAAATATTATCAGTATCCACTTCCTTGAGAATTTGAATTCAATGAGAGCAAGTGTTCAGGAGTATTTCCTATTTCAATAGCTCAAGCAAAAAGAAAAAATAATAGTGTATGGATGAGGAGTAAAACTACGCTTAACTGTACTGTGCATTTTTGTGTGGAGGCCCACATGCACAGAAATTATAACCACAACTTTTCATCATGAAAAGTGGTGACTTTCAAACCTAGAATCTTCTTTAATTTCCTTACTTATTCAACATCATTTTTCTAGTATGATTAAAAAGGATTACTTTCAATGTATCCCAAAGCAGGAGATGCTCACTAAAGTTAATCAGCGCAAGAGTTTTTTCTGATCTTCCAAAGGTTTGACAGGAAGAGAATATGTTTCCTTGCAGGGATTACAGTTCTGTTTGTCAACTGAAATTGTCCTTTAAGTTTCCCACTGTGCCTTAGTCATAGCAAGAGGTGAACAGAGAAGAGGAGATTTCCTGACAGTTTCTCTAAGAACTGAGTGTTAAAATCTGTCATGAACTCCTCTACCATCCACCACAGAAACATTTTAGCATGACCAGCCTTTGCAAGCTCTAGTTCCTGGTCATGACCCACACTGTCCAGTTTTGGGCTTGAGCTGGGGAAGAAATGTAGAGAAAAGAGAGTAAAAAAGTGATCTTGGGATCAGACAGCATCTATGTGAGCAAATTGACACCGTAGTATCCAGAGAGGTAGACAATGACAGCCTGTCACAGCTCTATAGGGAAACTGGGGAGGGGTCGTGCATGCAGCTGAGGAAGAAGGGCAGGCTATGCTGCTGATGAGGGCCTCTCCTGAGACAGGGGAAACATGCCTGAAGAAAATGAAGCTCAGTAGGCTGTTGGCAGCATCATGGCATGTAAATACTTGTCATGTTCACGAGCTTTTCTTGATGTCTATAAATTGCATTATGACACAATGAGGAAAATAGCCATTTGTTCTAATGGTAAAATATTAAAAGCATCCTACCTCTTCAAAGCCGAGGATATGTGTGTTTCTGGCATCTGAACACAGCCATCAATCTCACTGTAGAGCTAGCAGGAGGAAAAAAAACCAAACAAACCACAAGGTGAGAGATTCTCAAAGATAAAATAAGTATTAAAAAAAAAAAAAAGGAAAAGGGAGAGAGAGAACAAGTAGAAGTAAACAAAGAACCAGATTAGAAAATCCCATCTTCTTTCTCCCTCCCAATATAAAGCAACTCTAAAATTTGGCTTATTAAGATTTATTTTTTCTCTCTGGAAAATGGAAAGCTCATAGCAACTTTAGCTATGGGATCTCTACAAATGCCCTCACACTGCACACACCTAGTTAAAGTATTTGCTTTCATCCAACATTACTGTGATACGTCAGTATTCTTGTCACCCTTTCTCTGTGGCACAGAAATCTCAATAACCACTTTCTGCCTTTTCCCTCCCTGTTCAAAACCAGGTCCATAAAAATAAATAAAAAAAAATATCCCTTTACTGATCAGGGCTGCAACCCTCAAAGAATCCACTTCAGTCCAGGCTACCCAGTGGGATCCAAAATGTGCCTGCAGCCTTTGCTTTCACTTGCAAGTAATCCAGGGGGTATAGGAGCTGATGGAACCAACCTGAATAAAAGCATGAGCTAACACAACAGCTGCTTTTTCTACATCAGTGTTTGTACAAATAAAGTACCTTTCACATTAGGTCAGGAAGCAGTGTGAATTGTCATAAAACAAATCTCGATTCTACAGTGAGTGGACCATTACAGAGTATAAAGCTATTCAGTCTGTGTGCTTCTCACCTCCTTAAAATTCCAGAAACAATGACAGAGCACATATGTATGTATACACACGTACACTCACACACATATGAATCAAAAGAATAATGCCAAGAAATAATTGATTTGGTAAATCTGATGCACTATGGAAGAATTACTGAGTTTTGAGAGTAAAATAGCTGCCAAAAAGAAAGCAACTCTGAAAGTGTATTCTGTACCAGTACACTCAACAGGATTTGAGAGAAAAATATATGATACATTTTTCTTAACCTAAAATGAGAATATATTCTTATGTTTGTAATGTAGTCCAGATGCTTTGTTGATCTCCATCTGTTTTCAGAGGTAGCTACAAAGTGCTTCCCACATCCATGATTATGAAAATATTTAAAACCACAGAAAGCATATATAACTGCAGACATGCTTTCTGACTTATCAAGTTGCCTTCTGATTACACTGAATGCTTTACAGATAGGTCACTACTTGCATGCATCCAGAAGTTAATGCTAAATAAAATAATTAGTGAATGAACTGTTTTGTCACATGCAAAATGCTTTATGCGTTGCAGTTGGTTGGGAAAAAAGAGATAAGTGTACTAACAAAAAAAATACCGCTGTTATAATTACAATATGATTTAATACAGCTACTAACAAACATACTGTGTATCCAACAGAGGCATAACTGAGTTCTTGTAAGTATGAAGCATACAAGCAAGTAAGAAAAAGTGTTTGATCAGGATAAAGGGCTGCAGATAAAAACTTCAGAACCGCAGTCACTTGCTTCTTTGTCCAAAGCCAAACCTTAGCAGTGACTGGAGTTGGCAGGATTCAGCCTATGCTTTCACTGTGTGGATGGTAGTCACCCACATAACTGTACTAAATGTTTATTTGTCCATTTTGAAGCCAAGATTCAAATCTGATTTCAGAGCATGACTACATTTGTGGCTAGTTTATTATTGCTCCTTCCCTAAATATTAGGTTTTATTAGCCACAAAGAAATACAGATCTAATTGCTGAATATATTCTTAATAAATCAATTATGGTTGTGTTTTAAAAATTAATATCTATGTGTGGTAAAAGATTTTGCCCATTAAAATTGTCCAAACTGACTGAAATACTGATTTATTAAAGCAATCTTGTGACTGAACTGAGTTTTTCAAGAGTTAAAAATAAAAATCAAATTCTGAAGTGTCATTCCCAGATACATTTCCAACTACTGACAATTTTATGCTGTTTGCACCATGTCAGTAGTTGTATAGACTAAGAAAGGAAGTTCATAAGCAACTTTCTTTTTTGGTGCTTATTAGTATTCTAACTGCGGAACCTTTTTCAATGATTCATCTGTTAAACACTGTATCTTCCCATTAATACATTACGTGATTCTTTAAATGTTTATTTTATGAGATGCTTTTTCACAGTAAGGTTTAATATTTGTAAACATTTCCATTTAAAACATGCTTTTGCTATTTACATGTGTCTTACCCAATATGGCATTTTAAAATAACGTTCTCAACTGTATTTCTAAGGGTCAGATGCAACTTGGCATGGGTAAGACAATGAACTGATTATACCTAAGCATTTGTTTTGGGGTAATTGTTTGCAGCTAGTGCAGCTGAAGAGTTAAAGCCATGTGCTGAATTTAAATCTATAAACATGAAAGATGGTGCCAACTTGGCAGCGAATCATGCATTCAAAAGTAAACGGGTCTCCCTGGCTGCTTCAAATGGAGGCATCAATATGAGGCTTAGCTGCTGCCTCTAGTTTACAGATGCAACCTTCCTTGCCTATGTCACGTTTTACTCAAAACAGTCTATATTTTGCAGAAAGACTCTTTAAAACAGACCAAGAAAGGTCACAGTTTGCATTTCAATGAGCATGTTAAAAGGAGATCTGGCATGTTTTATTACTTCTATACAAAAAAAATCTCAGATCTCAAGCTACACCTAAAAGGACAAACAGTTTTTGTAACTGAGTTTTAAATAAATCAAACTCAAGCAGGGCTTACAGATTTCAGAGCAATGGGATACAGTAAGCCAGCCTGTAACGGAGATGTCAGCTCCTAAGAAACCTGCAATAGGATCCCTCACAATGTATTCAGACACACCATTTAAAAGTCAAAATGCAGTTTACAAGGAATCAAATTACAGCAGATAAGTCTATATTTCATTTTAAAAACTGCAAAAGACCAAACCTCTTCTAAAGCTGGAAGATGTAAAACAAAGCTAAGGAAGTGCTTCCTTTGGGGAAGGCGTTCTTTCTTATATTTTAAGCTTTACATGCAATTTGTCAAAAGATCAGGTTATCTTTTGGTTATCTTAAAACCAAGATGGGTTTTATTAGATACATCTTTACGTGTGACCATTAAAGCTATATGAACGGCTTCTGAAGTCTTGAATTCTACAAGATGCCTATTCTTTGTCAGTCCATGCATAAAGGAAGATCTCCACACAGCTTTTGCATGTAGCTAAGAATGAAGCATTTCAGGGTGTAACTCTAATATATCCAAATAAAAAGAGGAAAAAAAGAAAACCCAAATCCAAACCAGAAAGGAGATTAAGCTAATGCAATATTTTTCTATGAAAGGACAAATTCATCTTTTATTCAGCTGGACTCTTTTTTTCATAGAAGAGAAAAAAACCAGTAGCAATACAGTGCACTGGTGAGCACTGCCCTCTCACTGCCTCCAGATGTACTGACATTTGATTTGCTGCTGATTAGTATGGGCAGAAGAAGAGGGGGGGGTGGGAAAAGCTGGCATCAAGTCACGTCCTCCATCTTAGTCCCAGCTGGTACCAAGCTCCAAAGAAACAAAGCGACTTCAGACTGTGCTATCATATATTCATGACCAAGAAGAAATATAAAAACCAGCACGTTTGAATTCCTGACAACCATAGAAGAATAGTGCATTGGCATGTTGAATTTTTCCAGCCAGCCTTTGCTGACCTATAAACCTTTGTGACTGGAACAAATGCAAATAGAGCTGACTTGCCTCACAAACTACTGAAGGGTATTCAAACTGAGTTGTGTCTAACAGGCTAACAATAACCCACTGTCCCACCCATGCAAAACACAAAGTCTGGGAAAAACAGCTTTAGAAAAGCACTTGACGGAGATATAAAACACAGACCACGCCAGGAAAAAAAAAAAAGCCATCTTGCTTCCTACTTCTTCCTCTAAAAAGTAATAATAAAAAAAGAACTTGGGAGTACAATCATCCATTAAAATAAAGAATGCACAATTTTAAGAACAGACAAAGAATTAACAACTGAAAAACTCAGGGACTGCATCATCTTAAGTCAGATTGGGTTTCAGCCATCAAATTTCATGCCCTGAAAGCAAACCTACGGTAAATAACACTGTCTTTGAAATGGTTGTGTGCTAACAGATTACGTACTACTAGCACTGAACTAAGTAACAATTTTGCAAAGACTGTTTAAGAGTAAGAGGTGTGCTCAACTACAAAAACCCCTGGATTACATTTCTCTTTGAATGATCACTAGTCTTCATTTTTACTTGGGAAAGGAAGGTATCTGAAAGTACTGACCTCTCCAGCTTGCATATGGCCTGAAAAACAGCTACAGATGAGGAGGATCAAACTCGTATAGTAATTCAGCAAAATCCTTTTCCCTTGGAAAAAGAAAGTAAGGCACCACTGTACAGCATTTATTCAGTGAAACATAATTTTTTTTTTTGTGATGGAATTAAAATAGTCAAGTGGATGGCTCTTTTCTGGAGTACGTGCATGCTCTCACTATCCTTTTATTTGACTCTGCATAGGCCGGTAACTGAATGGGCCCAGGTAGCCATCCCTTGGTCTGCTTCCATCAAAGACAGACCGGTTAAAGCAGCCCCACTCTCTGTGCAGAAAGAAAAGGATGAACAAGAGCAAAGCAACATAGGGAAAAATGTGGTGTTGTCTCAGTGCTCCTGCTGTTTGCTAGGCAGAGTCATTAGTGATTGTCTGACCCTACCCTACGCTTCTTCCTGTGCTTGTGGCACTTGAACATTCATTAGGTAAGCCAAATAATTTTCATTTTAACACTATCAAATAAATTCAGGTATCTGATGTATCACACCTCAATTTAGGTAGCCAGACATCTAATTTTCTGAAGCTGTGTGCGTAAGCAGTAAAGAAAAAGGGGCACTTCCTGATGAGCATTCAGATTACTGACTCTGTTGGAAGCCTAGTCTGAGCAAATTTCTAATCTGGTACTTTAATTTAGTCCCCAAATCTAATCTCCCTAAAGCAGAAAGAATCCAGGCCAAAGCACTAGTCCTACAAGCAGCTGCTATTAGTCCTCTTTCATTCAGCAAACTTCTTGTGTGTATGAAATTGATTGTCAATTCTTAGATTCTAAGCATGGCAGATAGATACAATTTTGAAACCTTTTCAACATCTGGTCTTTCAGAACAGCATTAAGGAAAGTTGAGAAGATTTGTCTCAAGTTTCCATTAAAGTGTGCATGATATACAACCGTTTCATAAACATTCCCCCATGTTCATGAAGAATGCAGAGACAGCTTACACCAGGAATAGTTCAAAAGAGAGCACAAAAGACAAGTTTACATTTCTACTACCGAATAGCAAAAGGTAAGGCATAACCACTGTAAGAGGCTACTGAATTTCCACTGGAAGGGGCAAGTCCCTTCTGGACCAAACTGCTGTGCAAGCATATACTAGGAGGTTTAAAAAGTAGTCTGGCTACCTGTGGAACCACTTCAGAATAACTGATTTATATGCAGTGACAGATGCAAAAAATGTCCAAAAAAAGTAACATATCTATGAGGAATTCCCAGTGATGAACTAAAAATCTGCCATTATGCCATGTTCTTTAAGAAAGGAGATAATATATCCTCTACTCTCTCGGGCATTTGGGAGATTTGGGCCTGCACCAGCCTACAGGGTATTTAGGTGGGAATTAATCCCACAAATTGCAGCTGCCTGTGTTAGTACCAAGTGTGATTTACTTTTTGGGCTGCATGTACAACCATCAGAGCAAGGCAAGATGACAGGAGTTATCTTCTGAGATGACAGGGGCATTCTCTACCTATACAGTTACTACAAGAGGATCCTTGATGACTTCAAGAGACAAGACATTTAAGATTTTGAGACCGAACTTTTCTATCCTTAGTTTTCTGTTAAAAAGCAATAGTGTATTAAAAAAATAAATTAAATTTCACTATGCTGAAATTGAAAATGGCTAAACAAAGCATGTGTTTCACTAACACAAAAAGGTATTTCATTAAAACTCACTGATATTCACCTCTTCATTGCACTTCTGCATTAATTTTGTAACTTCTAATTTTATTTTTGTTTTAAGTACTTTTTTCCAGTGGCATTAATATTGATTTTAATTTGTCTGGATTTGCCATATGTATAGTCACTGTGGGACTAAAGCATGCAGAAGGCCAAACATGAGAACTGGAAAGACACCATCTTCCTTCAGCTTTTCTAGGTCAATATTTGCTAAAGGTGTTAGTATTGCAGAGGGTCGGCAGTATTCTGCCTTGTGATAGAATTAAGAATGAAGAATGAAGCCAAATTACCAATATTTTAGCTTAGGAACTTCTAGCAAATAGCTCTGCAGAATATAAAGGTCTATAAAAGGTCTCTTTTAGAGTTAACATAATGCAGTAAATTTATTCTATGGAGTAAAAGTTTACCTTTAAAGTGTACATTAAGACACACATAAATTCTATGGACTTGTTTTGATGTGAAAAACAGCAGTGGTTTGGGGTTTTTTTAATCTTTTCCTGATGAAGTTCAACAACATAAAGGGTCAGATGGGTTTTTAAATCTCTAAAACCTCCATCTTATCCTGTAAACATGTACATAACTGAGAACTGAGCTCCCAACTCTGGTCTTTAGCTGTGATATTGCCCTGGTTCAAAGAGCTGTATGTTGTCTCACACATTTGTCAAATGCCTATTGTAGATAGATATTGTACATAGACCCTGTCTAGCCAAAACAATCAAATCAGATACAGCCTGTGTTGGTCTTACTTAGTTCAGGGTACTGCCCAGTTAATGTAACATGCAGCCTACTTTAAAGTTCACATAACCACCAGCTATTTATTAATTTTATAGTTTACTATAAACCATTGCATACAACATATTTTCAAAAAGGTCTGCTACATTTAGCAGCTCCATCACCCACCTAATTACAACTAAAACTGATAATTTGGTGGTTATAAACAACACAATTCTCTTCGCTTTATTTTTCCGTTCCTTGTTGTTTTTAAAAAGCACTGTAAATTTCTATCACTGGTAAAGAAATATATGACACATCCACGTAGGCTTTTATGTCTGGTGAGCCCACAGTGGAGCCAAGAACATCCAGCCAGAGGAGTACAACTTACATGACACTTCACACATATGTCACATGAAACTCAAGAGAGGGGAAAGGAAGAGTTTCATAGAATTTCTGGAAACAGCAGATTTTTCCAGTGATCCCAAATTCTGCAAGAATAGTTGAGTAGACATCTCAGTCAATTTAACTTTGAATTCAGACTAAATGGCCTTTTCAGCCCAGGAATTATTAAAAGAAACTTCTTTATATCAGATGGAAAAATCGGCAACAGCAGAGATTAGGTATAATATCAAAAGGTATTAATTGGGATACTTTGAATGCGATCAAAACCTTAGCAAGCGAAGGAGCCCACAGATGAGACAAAAGCAAAAATAGAGCACCTGCAGAAGGATAGTCATGTAGAAGGTCAGCTTACATACCCTGTAAGCTTAAGAATGAACTCAGAAAGCCCACCTTTTATGTTCTGACATTTTTTGTCAGTGATCTTCTATTTGTAGCAGGCTGTTGCCTTTTCAGTCACAAAAGCAGCACCGATTTTACAGCCGTATATATATAAAAATGGCACAGGGTTTGCTTCAGCCCTACTGCAATGTTCTCCAATGCTGAAATGGGTCAGAATCATTACAGAAGCACCAGTTGCCACTTTCCTGGTAAGCACTTCTTGTTACAAATGCTAAAGGACAAAGGCTTGAATAAGAAAATTTCTGGAGAATGAAGTTTGTTCTTGGCAAGGCAAGGCAAGATTGATTGGGACTAATATACCAAACAATTAACGGGGAAGAAACCAAAACCACAAGCTTTCTTGCACATAAGCTCTTTTCCTGGTTTCACAGCTGCAACAATATTACATTTTATTGGTTAAAGACAATAGAAGAGACTCTAAGACCTTCATTCAGTTCCCAGCCTTGATTCAGATCAAGTGCATGATCCTTGAAAACTAGGTTAACTGTTTCTAAAATCTGAAATGAGGATGCTGCTGCTTCCGTTTTCCAAGCCTGTTCATTGACCCTGGCTCCAGTATATAATGGTCTCTCAGTGCATGGATAGTTGTACCACCCAAAATGGGTCCTGATTAGAGCTGGCTCTGCCATTATGCAATTACAGGTGAAATGATGTTCCTGTGGAGTCAGATATACCAGTTAAACACCCACTTGTCAGAGGCTCAAAGTAAAGAGTTGGAGGGCTTGACCTACAAACTGTACTGCTAAGTGGGAGAGGGTCTTCAGATATTCTGAAGCAAGAGGAGCACATGCACAGCAGAATAAATTTAGGGGATGCTTACATCTCTATGGCTCCATAGCCTTTAACCTCTTGTAGGCAACCACAATCAATATCAGTAAGGCTGAAGAATGCTGTGTGATCTCTGTTGCCAAGGGAGATTACACATAAACAAGTTGATGGCAAAACGTTTCTCTGTAATTTCCATAAAATACTCAGGCACAATTTAGCTCTTATTATGCATTTTATTATGCATTTTATTGAGCAGTAGGTTCTGTGCCTTAGTATAATCAGGATTAGGACAGATAATATACAAACTTGCTTTTAAACAACCCACCTCCTCATCCCTTACTTTGTATTTTTTAATCTAGCCTTTCTTACTCCATTAAAGTAATACCTGATATGTGGTAGGTATACACTGATATTTCTTTTTAGAATTTTCTGTGCTGTAGGTTTGGAAGCATCCTTTCTTTATAAAGAAAGTTATCACTGCTAGACAACTTACGTCTGATTAGATAATATGAGAAAATATTCCTGTTCCTGTATTGCTGTGAGCTGCAAATTTTATCAAACACTGATCAGCTTCAGTTTAACTCATCGTCCTGAGTTCAGCAGTAGCAGTCATTTTTTCTCCTTAGTAGCCGGTGCAGTGCTGTGTTTTTGACTTTCGGCCTGGGAACAATGCTGATAACACCAATGTTTTTAGTTGCTGCTCAGTCCCGACCAAGGACTTTCTGAGACTTATGCTATGCCTGGGAGGAGGAGAAGTCGGGAGGAAGCAGAGACAGGATACATAACCCAAACTGATCAAAGAGGTATTCCATACCACATCATGCCCACTATATAAACTGGGGGCAGTAACTCGGAAGGGTTAGATCACTGCTCAGTCAGGCTGAGTATCAGTCGATGGGTGGTAAGTGATTGTATTCTCTTTCCTTGTTACTTCCCTTATCATTATTATTATTGGTGGTAACAGCAGTGATTTGTGTTATACCTTAGTTACTGGACTCTTCTTATCTCAACCCGTGGGAGCTGCATTCTTTCAGTTCTTCTCCCCATGACTGTGGGAGCTGGGGGGGTGGGGGGGGAGAAATGAGAGAGAGGCTGTGTGACTGACTGAGCTTAAACCACAACAGTCATCCTTGTTTGAACAGAGGAGCATTATCCCACATTGGGACAGAAAGAGCAAATCTAGCTCTTAACACAATATTTTGTTCCAGGATTAAAAGTTCAAACAATAACATAAATGCAAGCAAGAGTTGAATTCTGCATCTAAGTCTATGCAGACAACCTTGTTGAGACAAGATATAAAGAACAAGTAAAACAAATAAACAAGGACTGCAGAGAGAAATTAATTCAAGCTCACCCCCAGATATCAACCCGAATTTGGAGAGGATGCTTTTGATTGGGTTAGCACTGAGTTGGTTTGGTTTCATCCTGGAGAGTGGTTACCTCCCTATGTAAAATTGTATACATTTGGTAAAGCTTTTGCGTGAAAGGGACAATTCATACTGACTCTATGGTTTTCAGGATATTGTAACAGCTGATAGAAGTAGAAGAGGTGACCGACTAATTTTAAAAGGATAGTGAGAGAAGGTATTCTTTCAGGATGAGTGCCTGTTGTGGTTTAAGGCCCTCAAACAGTTACCTCACTCATTCCCTTCTCTTTCTTCTCCAGTCCTGGGGGGATGGGGAGGAGAATTGAAAGCAAGCAACTCCCACAGGTTGAGATAAGAACAGTTTAGTAACTAAAGTATAACATAAATCACTACTGCTACCACCAGTAAT
>JASSUY010014659.1:0-20708 GCA_032466535.1 Forpus xanthops | reverse complement strand
CACATGATGTGCTGTGGTATGGAATACCTTTTTGGTCAGTTTGGGTCAGGTATCCTGTCTCTGCTTCCTCCTGGCTTCCTCCCGGCTTCCCCTCCTCCCTGACAGAGCATGAGACTCAGAAAGTCCTTTGCCATCCTAAACATTCTAAGCCATAACTATAAACACTGGTGTTATCAGCACCGTTCCCAAGCCGAAAGTCAAAAACACAGTGCTGCACCAGCTACTACAAAAGAGGAAAATGACTGCTGCTGCTGAACCCAGGACAGTTCCACAGAAGAGTTTTGCTACAGGATTTGGGATGTGAAGGCATCCTCAAGCAAGCAATGCCTGTGAAATTCTGTCAGATCAAGTCATACATGGTTACAGACATAAAAACATGGATCTAGATATAAAACATAGACGTTAATCAGGTACATCTGACTTAAAAGCAATAATTTCCAATTAATTTAAACAATAAAACTCAGGGAGGGGAAGGGGAAATCATGGTGACAGTCCTGATTGTATCATCAAACTTAATCCTCTGATAGTTCTAACAGTGTTTTAATAAAAAGTCAGATTTTGACTTTTTGTTTTACACTTGATGCAACTTCTGTGGCTTTTGCTGAGTCAAAAATTAAATTGGTCAATTTTTAGTTTAGGGAATTTCCAGGAAATGTTTGTCCCAGTTACATTTGCTAATATTTTTCTATGGATGTATCTATTCTTCATAGTATTACACACAGTTTTTCTCTTAGGCTGTTTGTCCTTATTGTGTAGGGCAAAGGAGACAATACAATTCTTCAGAAAAACAAATTGCTGCATCTCCCCAGACAATTTTATAGCTCATTTTCTTATTTTCAACACAGCAGCATGGGTAGCAGCACAAAAATCTTATGCCACTTCAATTAGATCACCAAAGATCTAAAGAATCTTCCTCTTGATTATACTTTCTTCCACCCTAAATATAATGTATGCATCCTCCATTAGTCAACCCAAAGGTCAATTTGTATGATGCTGCAATACAGACTGGTGAGAGTGATGGATCTAGACCCATGCAGGCCCCAGACCTATTACAATATCTTACCAAAATGAATTTAACTATTCCTATTACACTGGTGCTACCGGTACTACAGTTTACTACTTGCATCACACGATGCTGGGAGAAGATATGAAAAATGGCTTATGCTGAAAATACTGATGGATCTTGAGGAATAAATAGCCTGTTGTCCTACCACACTGAAGTTGGTTCAAGTTTTTCTGTTGCTTTCAATGAAAGTAGGATCCATCCTCTTAATTTCTAGTCTTTGCTGTAAATCATATTGCTATGAATTATAGATCAGAGCTTCAGCAACTGACAGGTAAATGTTAAGAGATTTGCACAATTAGCATGAGACTTGCATATGTGTGACTAGGGAGACAAGTCTTTCTGATTATTCATTTTCTTAATTTAAGGTGCTTTCTTCTGTTCAGATACTTTCTCTAATAGTCCCATAAATAAGTTTGTGATTGAGGTAAAATACTGCTCACTCTTAATTTTAAAAACAACACTCAAAATCAGTTTAACAAGAATACTATCTGTAACGCCACAAAATAGGACACCACACAGGGTTATATACCTAATTATACAAAAGGGTTGCCTGGCCAAAACATTTGGAATGGGCCATTAGGAAGTCTCCAAATGCTAAATTGAACAGCCAAGCAATACAATTACATCAATTGTTCCGTACTAAGGCAGTCTGTAGCAGGCCTGTGAAGTGGGAAGCATTTCCCACGCCTGCTTTAGGCTGCAGTAAATCACCTAGGTTGCTCCCCATCCTTCTGAGCTTACAGTTTGTCCCCATGTACTGTATATGTCATTACTGGAGAGGGGGCAGGGAACTTGCATTTGATATGCCTCATTTCCCTGACAGAGATGACCCTTAACAAAATACTGTAAATTAATCTCACATTTAAGAGAAGCATTTTTCATTTTTAGGCTGTTCACTCGCAGGTAGCGATGCAGAATAAATTTAAGTCACTTTCTCTGAGGCTTTGGCAGATCATGCTATACACAACAGAATCAGTAGAAAAGAAAAAGAATTCACATACTGTCTCAAAATAAATCCCTGGGTCAATACATGGAGTTACACCCTTAATTACTCCAAGAATTAATTTATTCAGTTATTGCCTTCACTGGGAGAAGCTAACACAATAATATGCTCATGCTCCAGACAAACTTCCTGATTGTTTTACGTTCAGACTTGCAGACATTCATACCCTTAGTTATTCAAACAATGAATCTATCTACTATCTATTTCCTTTATTTGGGAAATTAATGTGGTCTTTCTGTAGACAATCCTCTGCATAGTTTTAACTGCTGACTTCTTCTGCCTGCCTTTTGTATTATTATTTCTATACACTGCACTAAGACCATTAAAAAAACCCAAACATTAGCTAAACTGGGAACTACAGGAATGATCATAGAATCATACAATGGTTTGGGAAAGGACCTGAAAGTCATCTACTTCCAACCCCCCTGCCATGGGCAGGGGCATCTCACCCTAGACCGTGTTGCCTGAGGCTCTGTCCAGCCTGGTCTTGAACACTGACAGGGATGGAGCATTTATGACTTCTTTTGGCAGCGTGTTCCAGTGCCTCATCACCCTCAGTAAAGAATTTCTTCTTTATATCTAATCTAAACGTCCCCTGTTTAAGTTTGAACCCATTACTCCTTTTCCTATCACTACAGTTCCTGAGGAAGAGGCCCTCTCCAGCATCCTTGTAGGCCCTCTCCAGATACTGGAAGGCCACTATGAGGTCTCCACACAGCCTTCTCTTCCTCAGGCAGAACAGCCCAAACTCTCTCAGCCTATCTTCATAACAGAGATCTTCCATGTTAAATACTCTCAAAACTTACAGTAGTCTCAAAAATCATTCTACATTGATGCGAACATATCCCCTCCAACAACTTCCTGTTCTTGAAAGTTTATTCATCCTTTCTTTGCTTATTTTTTGTGTAACATTATAGCAACACAGCATTGCTTCTCTCTGAGCCTGATTATTTCATTTTAACTATCCATTCTGCTTTTTGTGGGGTTAATTTCATACAACTACTTTAATGTTTTCCCATGTTTTCATTTCTAGCACAAATATAAAAACCACATGGATATATAAGACAACTCAAAGTTGTGCTTCAGGAACATCAAAATAGGCCTTGGACCAGATTATTTATATATCTAAAATCACTGCATATGGATATTGGATCCATGCATACTGGTAGGGTTTTTCCAGATGTAGTCTCTCTCACTTACCTAGACCGCATATCAGACACCTAGATAACAATATTTTAATAGCGAAAAACCTACAGAAAGAAAAAGGAATTCTGTTCACTGTGAAAGTGTGTTTATAATAAACTGCCATAATATTCTACCTTCATTCACCCACAGCAGTATCCTTTGTGTTGAAATGCACATAGTATTGATCTGAGAGAAAGAGGATGGATAACTTTACCTCATATAAGAATATTTCAGTAAGTGTGTCACAGGGCAAATATGATTTCATGATATTCTGTTAGTGAATTACAGGTTCTGTCTGAAGGCATTGTAACAGCTCTATATTCCATATATATATATCTCAAGCTACTTGTGAACTTCATTCTTTTGTCTAAATCAGTTGAGAAAAAGCAACAGAAACAAGGTAGGTGTCTAACATCCTTCTACAGCATGATTTTTTCCAGCAAAGAGCAGCATTAATTTATGCTAGAAATATTTCTATCTGCCTTTTTTTTATCATGGAATGCACTTTATTATCTGAATGCTCTCTTTGTCAGGCCACACTCCCTTGGGTAGGAGGGGCTATTTCCCAACATAAGAACAGACAACTCAAGAATTAGTAGCTTTACAATTTGAGCGGAATAGATATTGCCAAGCCCTTTAGGGTCACATTTTTTGAAGAAGATTATCTTTCTTACTCAAGGCCTGCTTTGCAGAACCACCCAGCTCTCACACATACAAAGCAGAGTGGCCACGTTTTCAAAAGCACTGATCTTCTGGGTGTTGATCTGTTTTGCAAATCTTGCTCCAGCTCCAGGTTTTGAAAACTGTAGATAGCTCTAGATTTTTGGCTTTAGCATGCAAATGCCACAAAATTTCAGAAAGCTGTAATGTAGATGAACGCCAATCATGTGAGACTATACATGTTAGCGGAAAAAAGCCTGGATAACTGAGCCCTATGGTGAGCTAAAGTGTCAAAAGTATAGCTATTATTATCAGATGAGCATACATCTCAGATTTGTTCAAAGAATACAGATATATCACATTGAAAGACAGAGACCAAAATGCTCCATGAACTATAGTTGTAGTGGTACAAATTTACATCTTCTGTAAAATGATCCAAGGACAACTTCTGCCTTGCCTGATGAACAAGAGAGCACTGTATTAAATATAGCAGCAGTCTTCTTTTCATTTATTACCCTAACACAAAGAATATTTTTTTCATAAGTCATAAAGCAGATTTCAAGGATTTATATTAATCTGTAACTTCTGTTCCAATTATTGTGATACCACAACAAATACCTGCACTATATTTAAGAAACATGCATTAACATATTTAACAGGCTGTCACTGTACTGAAATTTGTTCTGTATTGGAAAAGAAATCTTACGACTGAAACACTTAACGTTTAAAATGTTTTGTAAAAGACACCATCAAATGCCAAAAACATTTGATGCATGGTGGGTTATTGACTACTCATATGGAATTTCTGTTCAGGCTTTCTGTTCATTGCTGTTCATTACTTTTCTTAAGAAAGCATAAAAAAAATCAGATAGTACAAGTACCCATGGGATCTCAGAAAAAGGTGAGATACTCTTATGAGAAAAGACAAAATCCTGATATTTATTCCTTTGAAACTGCCTCTTCTAAAACAATTCATATACAAACCAGAAGATATTAAGCTTATCTGGCACAGTATATGTACTCTGGTGTTTATATACCAACATTTGTATACTGATCCTTCACTTGAGCAGCCACTTCTTAAGTATCACCTCATGAGTGTCCCTTCACTTACGCTTCTTGGGTTGCCCTCACTAGTGTTAAAATGCAGATATCTGAGGATGGAGGAAAACAGTGTTTCACATTATTTTTAATGAAAAGCTAGTTTCATAGTCTTCCTAGTTTAACACAGGATTATTTCACTACAAGCAGAGTTCACTGAGAATATAGAATGCCAAGTTTGCTACTTTTCTAGCGGCAGTTCTGCTCATATAGGTAACATTTGTGCAGTCCTTGCACTGTATGATAGTCCTTTCAAGGAAGAGATTTCAGAGTGCTTTACTGTCCATTAAAATTTTGGAATAGTTTCCAGAGCATTTCTAAAAAGAGTTCCATGGGTCAAAATCCTCTGCTGTTTAGTACAAAGAAAAACTGCTACAAGACACAGATGCTTACAAGAAAAGCTTTCTCAATCCTGCCTTCTTAGTACGAAACTCCACATTCAATTGACTTCTTAGGGCATTTAGGAAAACAATTGCCATCTGCAGTGAATTGTCATCCATATTTCAGTTATTAATTTTTATCCCCTTACTTCCAAGTAAGTGGGTAAAAAAGCTGCCTTCATGAAAAATGTTGTGCATATTTATAATCCAGTTTATAAATAAATATTTTTTGTTGTTCTTTGTGCTTAAAAATGGGAGGGAGATCATTTATACAGGAAGTTCTATCCACACACTGTAAATATACTGCAGAAGTTACACAGAATGGAAATGTTGTGGTATAGCAGCTTTATCTCTATTATCCCTCTAACCACAAGACCCCTAAACTGTAAAGCCAAGAGCAATAAAGATCATCAGAAATGAATGCTAATATAACATTAACACCACACATGACATCACTGTATCTTGTGCATGTACAATGAAAATATCAAGAGAGTTGTTATTTTTTCTGGTTTCCTACGTTATGGTACGTCTACTTCTAAAAACCCCAGAGGTGTAAGAAAGAACCAGAAATAATATATTCAAATATCACGAAATATAACCCAGTATAGCTTTTTTAAATGTGCAAACCTCATTATTTTAAGATCGTTTCTCCAGAGATTACTAGTAACAAGTGCCATGTGTCCCCAAAATTGTGACTTGCTCCCTTGCAACACCATAAAGACTTTTTTCATGCAGATTTTAAACATGCCACTGAGCCATTGACTGTTGTGGACTCCTGGGCTTAAGGCCAAAATAATTTCAGGGAGGAATTCCACGTATGCAAAGGGGGAAGAAATTAAATAGCTCCCTGGTAAAGATATATGTGTATGCATGTCTTGCTAAGAGTAGCTTTGAGTTACTAGAAGAGATTATGAAAGCTCTTCCTGGAGATTGTATATTGATGAACCAGCTACAAAGTCAAAGGTCCATGACAAATTATGATATATTTATGGGTATTGTCCAAAGATGTGTTCATACGCACATGAGGACATTACAGGCCCACACATGAGAATAAATCATTCCAGAACTACTTCAGTATGGCTCAGGAAATAAGTGCTTCCTTATCTTGACAAAGCAAGCCTGATGGTACTCAGTAAGAAAGTTACCCTCCAACAGCTTTAGCTGCCAAAAAGCAGCAGTGCTGAGGTTTAAAAACATGAGCAATATTCCTAGATATAGCTTGTCAGTCTCAAAAACTCTGTCCATAATGAGAGATAACCCTAGTTTTCTGATCATCCAAGCCTGAGGGACACTGCTCATGTGCTGTGCAGCTTCCTCTCCACTTACATGCCCAGGGTTTTATATGACAGAAGGCAGTGTCTGCCAGTATTATGGTCATAACAATTAGTAAGCTTGCAAAATATACAGCTGGGAACTAAGAATCTGGGGTACAAGGCAAAGGACATCTGCCCTTAAATAGGTAACCTGCAAAGATCTGATGGCAGCATCTGACAACGGATTAGTTGCAGTTGTGGTAGACATCTTCAACCTATTTCTTAACTCTTACCATCTTCATGCCCATACCTACTGCTTTCACATAGGATTGATTGAGCTACTCAGGCCAACCTAATGGGTTTCTTCTCCTATACACATGAGAAGATGATTCAGTCAAAATCATGATCATCACAGAATACCATGTGATTTTGCCAGAAGTATCATGTCCATTGCAAAACTTAGACAAGCATCAGAGGGAAAAAAAGATGTAAAAGTTTTAAAGAAGTGATCACCTATTTTTCAGTTTGTACACTGCCTAGCAAGATAAAATAAAAGCTAGTTATCAGTATGACAAATACAGAAATAGCTCTGAAATATCTGTTGGACTAAGATGGAAAGTCCTGTTTCTGAACCTTTTGGCTGCAGTATTACCAGAGAAGCAAATCAAGAATGCAGATAACATCATGAATGGTTTTGTTTCCCATTTTTCTTCAAAGTGATTAAATTAGAAAAAACAAGGGAAATGGAGAAGGAATAATTTTGATAATTAATTTTTCATTTTAACTTTCAAATGTCAATGAAATAGCATTACTGTCACTTAATTTTCAAAGGCAGTCTAACACATGATGCCATAGGTGGTGTTAAATTAATTTTCATCAACACTGCCAGGGATGGTAGGTTTTCGCTAGATAAACAGATCATACAGTGCTAATTCTTATTCCAAGTGGGTCTTAGAAAACCCTTCCCCAGCTCCTAATACTCTACAAGGCTAACTGAATTCTTCTATTGTTATGAACTATGTACTGGTTTTGCAAAAGTTATACCCTTTGCCTCCGTTTTGAGATTGGAAAAGTTAATATGTTAAGAACAAAGAGTGCGAAAAAGCTGCCTTAAGGTACAGATTCTTGTCTGTGCCTGAGTAGTGTGGCTTATAACATCATAGCCATAGGATGATGGACAGTGGAAGACAGCTTTAAGAGAGGCCAAAAAGGTCTAAATGCACATATGTGATATTGTCTGAGTCTGAAAATGCAGTCCTTTAAAATTCAAATGTCATAAAATAGCAGTGTTCTATGCAAGGTAGTAGATGAGAGGCAAAAAGTGGATAAAATACTTTAGCAGAGTAAAATAACTAATGAATTTGCTATGTTCTCTCAACTTCACATACTCTTAGGACTACATATTTATACTGAAGTCACTGCATTCACTGTTACAGTGTACAAGGAAGAGTAACAATCCCCTGTGCTTTCCTGTCTTGTGTTTATTATATGCTTGTGCACAGCTTGCTTTACTTCTAGAAGGCATCAAACCATGGAAAAAGTGAATGCTTTGATTTCCTGACTTGCTGTGGTAAATTGTTCTTCTGTCCTAATCAAATTAAAATACATTTCCTAATACTGAAAGAAAAATAAATATATTGACTCTTTTTGATTATCATCACAACAGAAATCATGCTCTGAAAAGGTTAAGTGTGTGCCAAAAGTGAAATATATATAGTAGCTCTACAGAAGTTAAAAAAAGGAACTTTTGTAATCTTTGAATAGATTCCTAAAATGTTTTTGTTTGTCAAAGTCCTATAGAATATACTTAACTTAAAAAGTATCAATAAAAAAATATTTGCCTTCAGTGAAAGTTCTTACTTATATGATTATTCTCATTAACTTCATTTTAGTAACCACTCACACACGAAAGGCTTTACCAAACTGGGTCTGACTAAGTTTGGTACAGAATAATGTACTGAAGAACCTGAAAGACAGAAAGCATAGAAACACCAGGAGGTAGATTAACTAAAGATATTTAATTGGGAACTCTGGTTGAATAAATACATTTTCTATGAGTCAGAAGCACCCTTATAGCTCTTGACCTTGTGCCACATCTTCTTGTAGTTTGCTGCACGAGGAGCTGAGGAGGATAATTACTGGAAAGTGAGGACACAGGAGAGAAGAAAAGTTTAAACCTGTCTGTTCTGGTAGCTATTAAACAGTAGCAGAAGACAGACAGGTACGTTTGGAGAGCTCAGTATTTTTGTGCAACAGGATGGTTGTGCCAATGTGCTACTGTGACGTCTTAGTTGTCTGTATAATACAGTGACACACTACCTTCATGCTTCAAAACCAAGTGAATCTCATACAGACTAAACCAGGTTTATTCAAAAGTGCACTAAAAAGCCAGTTGCTGGGTCTCAGAAAGTTGCTCAGAAAGATGTATTTTATCAAGCAAGTTAGAAAAGTTTATTTTACATGTTTATTTAACTACCATCATGTCAAATAAAAGCAGCTCTGTTTGTGCAGCACTCCAAATGCGCCAAACTTTATTTGGAATATAAAGGCACGCGTCATTTGGGAGGTTTGCTCGGTGAGGTCAGGTAGGTGCAGGTGCATGCACTGGATATGAAAGCTATTTCTTTGCTTTATTCTGCTCCTCTGCAAGCTCTCTCCTTTTAGCTGCGTGTTGTCAGATTCACAGAGGGAAAAGGTCTTCTTAAAAAACTTCTTAAAGTGTTTAAAGTATTACCTCACTGCTCAGCCTTTATCAGATGAACCATGTTCAACAGTGCCATGCTTACATGAAACACAGAAGGTTCACACAAGAATTGTTAAGAAAAAAAAAAAGAAATCTAATGTAGCTATAAATTTGATTTCCCTCTTAGCTAAAACATAAGACATTAGATTTAAAAGGTCGTGAGTTCTCCTAGCTCTTCATATAATTTTTCCAGAACAGAAGAGGTATGAAGTGGCCTCAGGCTTTGGCCAGAACTTGAGGAGAGAGACAGAAGGAGGGAAAAGGGACTTATTTGTTCAAATGCACCATTTATCATGCTTTAATTAAATACAGCTCAGGAATTTCCCCAGAGTTGTAGAGGGAGGAGGACCACAGAGCTTATGAGACGTTTCGGACTTGTGGCCACAGTCTGTATCTTCCTACCAGCACAACATTCTATAAACAGGCTACTTTAAATTAAACCACGTGCTGACTATAACTGCCCTGGACTTCCTAGTACTTTTAATTGTCTTCAAAATGCTTGCTGCCCAAATTTTCTTCTTTATGCAACACGGAGAAAATATTCTCTGCCAAAAGCACTTGTAAACCCTGTAAAGTGAGGCAGGAGTAAAAGTTGGTGAGATCAAAGGCCTGTGAAACTATTCTCTTCTTTATAGTTTAGAGTAAAGGGATAGAGGGACTAGCTTCTAACAGTCATTGAGACCTTTCCTTGAAGAGGCAGATTAATCATATTCTATCTAACAAATGCCACCAGCAAAGTCGAGAGCTGTGGCTGCCACAAACTCCACTTATTTTCTCAGACTCTGCTCCTCAAGCTGTCCATGCTTAATTCTGTTGGCTTACATTTGCCTGGGCCTTTTTCATGTACCAGCTGGTATTTACCCCCAGTGTGACACATCATAGATAAACTGACACAGACTATGCCCTCTCCCTGGTTTTACACAGATTACAGACACTTATTACACAGAAACAAACAGAACCATGCTATGCAACTGATGTTCATCTTTTTTAGGGACTACATTTGCAGGGAAAAAAAACTGATATAAAATATTTTTAAAAAATTATTTCAGTAGTTACTAAATTTATTCAATGATTTTTTAATATGCCTTTTGACATACTGAATTGTGATGTAAATTTGATTTCTGTCTCAATAATATTCTGTGTCCAGAGTTCTGGGTAAATTTCTTGAAGTTAATAGGATTCTTAGCAAGAAAGTGAGGATTGGCCTAAGCCCCCTGTACTCCTGAGTGATATGAATAGCAGTGCTCAGTGACCTCCAGTTTTCCCTCAGCACCTTATTCTTACTGCCTTCTGCAATCTTCTCCTCCCTTTAGCAAGAATGTTTTTAAACTTGAGCTCTTCATTTCCAGTTCCAGTGTTGAGGGACTAAATTTGAAAGAGCTTCAGCTTTCATTAGCAAATCATCAGTACCAACAAAACCACAAGCAACAAAAAAAGCACATCAGCATGCTTTTCAGCACTGTCGCTAACTGACATCTTCTCCTTCCCTGAGCTTTTTGTGTTTTAGGGGAATTTTTTGTTGTTGGTTCTTTAATCAGTGAAACTAGACTATTGAGCTTTGAGAAGGA
This sequence comes from Forpus xanthops, assembly GCA_032466535.1. Taxonomy (NCBI): domain Eukaryota; kingdom Metazoa; phylum Chordata; class Aves; order Psittaciformes; family Psittacidae; genus Forpus; species Forpus xanthops. Next base: position 9,752 of record JASSUY010014659.1, on the reverse strand, counting down.
AAAGAGAGCCAGTCTTTTCATTTTATAATTAGTGGAAATTCAGTAGTGGCATTAACAGCTGTCTCTTTCAAAGAAGCGCTTAGCATCATCTATGCACGAGTTATAGCACAGACTGGGGAGAAATACTAGCAACAACATGTTTCACATCCATACTGGTGACACACTAGCAATTGCGTTTCACTAAAGGACAGTCTAAACTCGTTGTTTGGGCAGGCTAATGGCTTTGTTTGGCTCTTTTTGAGAACGTTAACTTTTCATTTTTTACTTTTTGATTAATAATGTGGAGGAAAGAACGCACAAGAGAAGCAGACAGAAAGACAGACAGAGTGTCCCACATGATGAGATCAATTAGGCAATCATTTTGGACATGTTCAGACAAAGAAGGTGGTCTCCTTGGAAACTGCAATCACATGCACACACACTCAGAATAACTTGTCCCACGTTCTATTCTCTGCTCAGTACAACAAACTTGGATGTAAGCTTCCAGGGACAATTGCACATCCAGTGTCACCAGACTTGTCAGGATTTCAAACTCCACAAAACAAGCCTTGACAAATTTACCACAGATTGGAGTACTGAAAGCTATATCAGGAGGGTGATGAAGAGGGGAAGATATAGAATCCAAAGTTTAAAGTTGAAAATTATGACTTTCTATAAAGCAAGATGACAGTAAAAAATGCCTCTTAAGATCCTGAAAGGCTTCAGAAAACTCTCTGACATAAAATAAGATTTGTGTCCCTAAAGTGAAATAGTGAGTTTATTACTGGGATGAGAAAACATCCCAGACACTTAGTAGATATTTTTTTTTCAATTTGAAAAATAGGGTAAACAACATTTTGTATCCACATTTGCAAAAAATTCTTCGGACAACAGCGTTCTTATTTACCAGAAGTATTTTACTACTGAAACAAAACCCACCGTCTTCTTTAAAACTGTGATATAATCTTCAATAATATGAATGATAAAACTCAGACATTGCAAAAATTGGCATTAACTGTATTAACTGTTATACCAACAAAAGGCATCCATTTAAAAGATGAAAGCAAGATTAAAGTCTTTCTTTTCAGGAAAATGCAATTACATAAGGTTAGACTCCTTAAAAATAAAATATTTCAGTCTTCTATACCATCAGCATACATACTGGAGTTTTTACCATATTGAATAGCTTTCATAGTATTAATATATTCATATTAAAAATGTATGTCATGAGAACGTAGTATAGCTTAATTAATATGAGACAGACTTGGTGCACAGTACTCAGACAAAGCACAAACTGGAACATAGTTCTATGTAACAATAGGTGAAATACCTTCCTTAGCAATCCATACACAGGATTCAATTAACCTTGAAATGAACTTCACTTTTTCAGGCAACAAGACAAAATTTTCTAACTGGAAGCTTTTCTAACCAAACAGTGCCAACATAAGCACTGAAAGAGCCAACTAACCCTGGAAGAAAAAAGATAATTTACCAGAGCTCCCATTTCACCCTGCACAAAAGTTCCATGTTGGAACTCCCTGCAACTCCTACAACAGCAATGTGAAAGTTAAAATTACATGATATGACACACTTATCAGGACTAAACTGCCAGCGGAGCCAGAACCTACAGTCTCGTACTGCTTGAGTAACTTTGAACTCTTCGGCTTTTCAATGACAAAGGCATTACTAGTATTGGGACCAAACAATAAAGGAAAATGAGTTAGTCCCACATAATACACTAGTAATTAGACTGGTAAGGACATTCCTTTTTCAAATGGACCTTCAGATGCTGTAGTAAGTTCCTCCTTTGCCATCTGAAGGCATATGCAACTTAGAGCACAGAATAAATCACCACAAATGCTTAAAATGGATAAAATACAGAAAAATCTGATCCAAATTTAAATTTTGAGCTAAACCTGTATTTCACAATAAGTAAGTCTATTGGAAAAATTTACACAGGATTCTTTTCCCATTTTGAATCCCAAAGGAAGCATTAAAATGGAAGGAGCGCACTTGTCCTCTTCCTTCTGCCGAGCAGCTGAAATATATTTTTTAAACCTAGCCTAACACTCATAACAAGCACATTTGTCTTTCAAGAGAGTGAATGAAACTGCAAAAGCTCTACTTCTTGACAAGATTCAGTTTCATGACTTCATCTATTTAGTTTTGCAGCTACAAGAAGTCCTGCTTCTATACTATTAAGTGGGGAGGATTAAAAGCATAAATTCCTAAATTCATAAAGCTACAAAGAAAGCAATTTCATTACCATAAAAGAGGCCAAAGATACAGAGCTCCTGCTGATTTCAGTGTGAGCCTTATGGGCTTCTGAGAAACCCCATTTCTGCAACAGTCCCTGAGCCAGCCTTTGCATGCACTCAGCACATGTTATTTGTAATGTCAGATTAAGTACATGGCATTGCTGTGTAAGGAAGGATACACAGAAGGGGGTTCTTGGACTAATTTTCAAAGTTACAGAGTTACGAGCAAAAGGTAAAACTGATTTGTGGATCTTGCAAATCAGACCTCTCTATGCTTTTAGCAATGAAAACTTCAGAAGGTAAACTAGAAAATTCTCCTTTTAAAAATTCAGAAATTTTGGCATTTTATTCTTTTGTCTTGATTTCACTGAAACATTGTTCATACAGAATGGTGGAAAGAAACCTAAGCCCTAAAAAATTATAGCAGTCCCCCTTAAATTTCTCCAGTGCAATTGATTATATGAAGTATTTTATGTTTTGCACAAGTGTGACCCACCCATTTTTGAGATTATTCAGTTCAACCTACTGCTTAGAAATGCTCACAAGCTGAGTCACACAGGCAGGCAAAGTATCAGGGCATTTTAAGAGTTCTTCCTGGCAACCTGCTACCTTCCATTAATACAAGATGTTAACATTTTGATTCTAAATCCTTGCATAAGGGTGATCCAACATTTCATGCAAGGGTCTCTTTCCAGGGACTGCTGCAGGCCCAGAGCAGATTTTTCCTCCACTGCCTGTTACGTGGAAGTCTGTGCTGCCAGGCTTTCCTGGGGAAATCTGCTGGCCAGGTGAAACAGGAAAATCGTAACAAGCTGGTTGAGTGCCTGCAGAAGTCAGGCATTCTTCCAACAGACCTCAGCTTTTCCTCACTGCAGACTCACAGAGCTGGACTGCTGGGAGAATAAGGGAAGGAGGTTAGCTGGGCAGAATGAAGAATTCCTTTCCAGTTCATTTTTCCTCATTCTTTCCACCACCCGCTTTCCTAGACATCCTGGACACCCTCTGCTGAGATTGGTGTTTAGACTTTACCCTGTTGAAATCTCACCATTCTACTCCATTGCAAGAGGGATATGTTTGTTGTCATTATCCTGAAATATCAAAAAGACTTCAAATTGAACACATCTTTTTTTTTTCTTTTTTTTTAAATGTTTAATGTGTTAAAGAATCACACTACATTAATTTCTACTTCAAATTACTAGAAAGGACACATCATAAACTGGTTTCCAACCAAAATACCATCCAGTTTCTTCTAAAATATGAATATAGTTTTCTTCTTATATCTAGGTACTGATTTCAAGTCCAAGGACTACATGAACATGTTTTGACACAACTGTTTTTACTTTCCATGTGCAGCCAGGAGAGACTATCACATCCTAATTCAAGATGTGAAGTCCCACAAAAAAAACCAAACAAACAAATACTTCTGCCTGACAAGTATTTTAGTTACCAAAGACTTATAAATCTTAGAAAACACCATTATGGAAATGTTGATCAAGTACAGACTGACATTAGCATAAACAGTACTTCTGTCCACTCTTACTTCTTCCTTGCCAGTTACCATCCAAGTCCTGCTTATGTTCAGCAGTGTTCATTTGGAGAAATTATTTACCAAAGGAAGTAACACTCCTTCAAAAAGTAGATTAGCACCACTCTGAATATGAGACAGCATGTATGGAACTGCATGATCTGGAGACTGCCAAGCTCCAGAACTCCTCATCAGTCTATGGCAGTTCACAGGGCTTTCCCCCTCAGTCAGATTCCAGAATAGGATTTAGTTCTACACCAGAATACTTATATGCTTTACCAAGGGCTTCATACGTGTTTTACAGATTAGGAAAGTGATCAACAGATAAGAAATTTCATCAGTGTTATGCTCACAGAGGTCTGCGACAAAGGTGGGAAAGGAATTACCTCATCTTACTGCCTTAACATTTGATTCTTCAGTCATCACAGCCTCTCAAAGACCAGTGTTAGGCCTTACATAAATGTGTGTAAATCTTTCCAAATACACACTCAGGTATGATTTGGTACATTTCTGCTGTTGTAGCTCACAGACATGTTGCAAAAAAGAACTTTTAAGACTACCACTCTTTCTACTTACTGTAAAAGGCAAACTTTTAACACTTAAGATATTAGAAATTCACCCTGAATATTCCTGGCACAAAGAATAAAATAGTAGGCAGGAACATATAATATTATGTTTTCAAATCAGTAAACACTGTCACCTAGAATCTTCCACAGAACCAGTAATCCTATAACAGAAAATCACTGTTGCCGTTCAACACAGAAAAGAAGTTCAATAAAAATGTGAAAATTGCTCCTTCTTTACAACTTCACATATGTGCTACTGAATTGACTCATTCAGAAAAGCTCTTAAGCAAAGGAAATAAGACCAAAACCAAATTACAAGCAATTGGCATCATACGAGCTTTACTGTAAATTCAGTAAAAGCAATGAAAAAAAATCCATCAGTCAAATCATAATATTAACAGCTTCATGTCTACTACCTAGGAAGTTACAATATATCACATATTCTCTTATGACCCTATGCCCATATGTTTAGGTACTCTAGTGCTGTACATATGGAAAAAATAAAGAACTCCTTTTTTCACTGCCACAAATTTCCACACACTTTCCATTCCCTTCTAAATGGTTGACTCGCACAGATGAAAAGATGACATAGATACTGTGGTGGGATCATGGCTTCTTCTAACCACAATACAGACACCTGGAGAAATGCTAAAAGGGGCTTAACGGTCTCTCAGTGTTGCCAAAGAGTCAATCAGTTGCTTTCCTGGACAACCACCTACAGCTTGTGATGAGCCTGTGATGAGTCACCTGGACATGGTTCCATTCCCACCCTCTAGCATAAGCCTGCTAAGCATTTGGCAACACTGTCCTGAGTAACCTGACCAGGTTGCTTTCTGCTGCTTTCATTTTCCGGGGTAATAAAAATGAAGACTATCCTGATTTATGTGTGCAAAATACTTTGTGTTTCTTCCCACAGAAGAAAAATTGAAGGCGCTTCATTCTCGGATTGCTGAGCCTATATTCACTGAAGTCAATAAAAAAAATAAATTCCAGAGGTTTCAGTGAGCCTTGAGTCAGGTGCTAGAAACCTTCCAAAGTGGCAGATTGACTCAGAAACATATGAGGTGATATTTTTCTTGTAAAAAAAGCTGTGTGTTAAATAACACATTAAAACTTTTCATTACAGAAAGCCACTTTAAGAACACACTCGAACAAATATAAAGATGGAAACTGAACCCTAGAAGAGCTGTGTACCTTCAATTTTAAAGAGATACGGGAAAATATATACACCTAAAATTAAGGAAACTACATCTGAACTACACACATTAGTAGACTCTTGGAATTGTCACAGTAACTTCACATGCCAAACATGCTGTCATTTTCCATTCTTTGAGGCAAAAGTGCATTTTCTTGCTACGTTCTTCTAGCCATCAATATATATAGATATATACACAAAGAGACTTATTTTGAAAAAGAAGCACAAGTCAAAATATACAAATCAGAAGAGCAATACAGGTATCAAAATCTGACAGGACCTGACTTAAAAGTTGACATGCTCTTTGACCCAGCTCCTTACTATTGTATTGCAACGTGGCAGCATATACCCATGAAAATGCAGCCTTAGCTGGTGCTCTTTACAATGTCAGCTCCTGTTCAAAAAGCCTATCGCTTCAACCTAGTTTCAGGCATTTTACAGCCTTTGAGAACAGATGGAATAGCTGAGGATAGACTGGATCACAATCCCTTTACTGGACGGAAGGTTGCACTTTTGCTTCATGGTAAGATGGGCTCAATTTTCCCTCCCCATGAGAAAGAAGCTGAAGTGTGACTCCAAGCTGAGACATGGATTTGTACTGAACTTGCAAGACAGTGTAGAACTAGGCTCCAGGTTTTAACTCTCTATCATATTTAACCTCTTTGTTAAGGCATTCTTAGTAAGTTCATATATTAAGCAACAACTCAGAAGACTTCAGAAGCAACACCTCCCCAGCACATAGAAAAAATGTTAAAGTAGAAATCCTCTCCAGTTATGCACAGCTGTGCATATTTCTGCCAGTTATTACAGAATTAAGAATAATTGAGTTTGCAAGGGACCTCAGGAGGTCTCAAGTCCCACCTCCTGCTCTTATAGGTATAACTATTAAGTTATAACCAGATACTCAGGGCTTCATTCAGCTGGGTCTTGAACTCCTCCAAATGTGAGGACTCCACAGCCAGCCTGGGCAACCTGTTCCATTCCCTGAATGATCTCATGGTGATTTTTTTTTTCCTTACATCCAGCTTGAACCTCTTGTTTCAATTTATGTTCATTGTCTCTATATCCTCTCTTCATCATTGCTGGGACTCCAACATCTCAATAACCTCCCCTGTGGATACTGCAAGATTGCTATTAGAGCCCTCTGCCCCTCGAAGCTTTATATTGTCTGAACTTAACAGACACAGCTTCCTCAGCCTCCCTTTCAAAGACAAAGCTGTAGCCCCCTGACTATCCTGGTGCCCCTTTACTGAGCTCTCTACAGTTACTCAGTGCCTTTCTCATAGTGAAGAACCCTAAACTGGATGGAATTTTCTAACTGAGTTCTAAAGAATATTATGTAAAGGGAATAATCTCTTTCCCCAACCTACTGTTGGGACTGTATTCCTGCTACTATAACCAAGGATGTTAGCCTTCATCACTGCCAGGGCACAGGGACTGGCTCATGCTCATTGCTGCCTGCCAAAACCCCCATAGCAGAGCTGCCCCCTGAACCTGTGTCACTGCAGGGGGATTCTTCCTTCCAAAGCACAGGACTTCGCATTTATTCCTGTTGAATTTTCTAGGGTTCCTGTTGGCCCATTCCTCCAGCCTGTCTAGGTCATTTGGGATATTTCTGCACTCAAGAATGGTCCATTCAGTTTGATGTCATCTGCAAACTTCATAAACATGCAATCAATCACTTTCTCCAGTGACTGACTGCATGTTTATGCAATCACTAAAAGTGTGAAATGGCACAAGTCTCAGTAGAAATCCTGTGGTGCTCTCCTTGTCACTAACTCCTACTAGAGTACAACCCATTAATCACTACCCTCTGATCCAAATCATCCAGCCATTTTTATTCATTTATTTGTCCACCCATCTAGAGCATAATGTTCTAAATTGTACATAAGAATATTTGGAGGCATGGTCCAAAAAATCTTGATGAAATTAAGATAAGTTACATCTACTGCTCTCCCTCATCCACAGCCTCATCGAGTTGTCTTATCATAGAAGGTAATCAGTAAAACCTTGGTAAACCCATGCTGATTGTTTCCAGTCATTATCACGGCCCTCCAAATGGTGTACTGATGTTTATTATCACTCAGTGCCCCAAAGTACTGTCTATACGCTATAGGTATGTAGAAGCGACCAGTCCACACACTTTGTCACTGAAACTAGCAGCAGAGAGGTTGCTTCAAGAAATGTTATTACTCCTGTACACATTGTGAACAAAGCCTGTTCATGTGAACTATACAAAGCTTTGCTGCACACCATTTGCTACAGCACTCAACTTCAGTCATAAAGAGAGCGTATGCATATGTACATATGTATATGCATGTACTTATAGAGGCATATATAAAGATAAAGCAGTCATTTTTCAACCTCAATTGTCAGAATTCAATATTGATTCTTGTCCCTTTCAGACTGCTGGTGAATTCTGATTAGCTGAGGTATTTTAAAAGTTAACCCTGTGTTTTGAAACCTAACTGAAAAAATGTAAGGCAAATAAACCATTTCTTATTGCTTCCAAAATAATAAAACCTAACAATAGAGTCTAACATGTACTAATTGTACGTACTACAATACATACTGCAACTCAAAAAATTGCATATTGCAGCACATAAATATTCTACAGCATTTAATATGATGTTAACACAAACAGTTAGATGTGGTGGTCCTGCTGCGGAATTACAGATTAATTAGATCTCTCAGAAATAAAAAAGCATGGCAATGAAAAGTATATGCTTTTAGAATAACTTCTATAGAGAAGCACATATTTATTCAATATAACAAAGAATTTCTATGGCCCTTTTCCACAGAGGAATATTGCCTGAGATGAAAAATAACACATTCAACTTTCTTTTAGCAAGTCTCATACCTGCATGCTTTTGAGACTACATTCTTGTTTCTGCTGGTAGGTGTTACATAAATTTGTAACACAGACCATCTGATAAGCGTTTTCCAAGACTGCTACTTCCATATGAACAGAAATAAATTTCCAGCACCTGGATATCACAGCATAAAGACGGTAATTGAAAACCATGCTTACAAGTATAGCAAAGTATCTAGAAGCAGCATAAACATCGTGGAAATCTTAGGCAGAAACATAAAACTCTGCAGGACCCTATACCACATCTGACTAGGATATAAGAACTGCTGCCAAAAGTGATAAAAAAAATTGTGGGTCAGGGTTAAAGGAAGAACAGCATTGGGAGACATTATTGTGGGTATCTGTTACAGACGCCCTGATCAGGAGGACTCTGTGGATGAAAGCTCTATAGACAGATAAGAACAGCCTCTTGCTCTCAGGTCCTTGTTCTCATGGGGGATTTCAACCACCCTGATACCTTTTGGAGAGACAGTATGGCCCAGCACAAGCAATCCAGAAGGTTCCTAGATTGTGTGGAAGACAACTCCCTTCTGCAAGTAATAGAGGAGCTGACAAGGAGAGGCGCCATGTTTGACCTTGTGCTCACCAACAGGGAAAGGCTGGCTGGAAATGTGACGCTCCAGGGCAGCCCAGATTGCAGAGATCATGAGATGGTCAAATTTAAGATCCTCAGGACAGTGAGAAGAGTGTGCAACAAGCTCACTGGTGGACTTCAAGAGAGCAGACTGTGGTCTCTTCAGGAACTTGCCTAGTTCCTGGGATATAGCCCTAGAGGGCAGAGGGGCCCAAGACTATTGGTTGATATTCAAGGATCACCTTCTACAAGCTCAGGAGTGTTGCGTTCTAACTAGAAGGAAGTGCAGCAGGGGAGTCAGGAGACCTCCTTGGATGGATAAGGAACTGCTGAGGAAAATTTGAAGAAAAAATGTTTATAAAAGGTGGAAGCAAGGACAGGCAGCCTGAGAAAAATATAGGGATATTGTCCGGGAAGCTAGGAACAACATTAGGAAAGCTAAGGCCCACTTAGAATTAAACTTGGCTAGGGTTGTTAAAGATAACAAGAAGGGATTCCTTAAATGTATAGCTAATAAAAGACAGAGAAGGGACAACATAGGCCCCCTCCAGAAGATATTGGGAGTACTGACTACCCTGGATTTGGAGAAAGCTGAGGTTCTTTATGGCTTCTTTGCCTCAGTCTTCACTGGAAAATGCTCTGACCACACCACCCAAGTCTTGGAAGGCAGACACAGGGACTGAGAGAATGAAGACCTTGGACCCAGTGTAGGAGAGGATCTGGTTCGAGATCATCTTAGGAACCTGAACGTATACAAGTCCATGGGACCTGATGAAATCCATC
>JASSUY010014655.1:0-17013 GCA_032466535.1 Forpus xanthops | reverse complement strand
CCCAGGCCACCTGTCCTTGCTTCCACCTTTTATAAGCCTCTTTTTTCCTTCAAATTTTCCTCAGCAGCTCCTTATCCCTCCAAGGAGGTCTCCTGGCCTTCCTGCAGTACTTCCTTCTAGTAGGGATGTATCACTCCTGAGATTGTAGTAAGTGATCCTTGAATATCAACAGTCTTGGGCCCCTCTGGCCTCTAGGGCTATATCCAACGGAATCTTACAGAGCAGGTTCCTGAAGAGGTAGAGAAGTTGATGTAATTTACCTGGACTTATGCAAAGCGTTTGACACTGTCCCACGCAACATCCTTGTCTCTAAACAGGAGAGACATCAATTTGATAGGTGGACCACTCAGTGGATAAAGAACTGGCTTTATGGCCGCATGCAAAGAGTTGTGCTCAATGGCTAAATGTCCAGCTGGAGACCAGTAATGAGTGGTAGCCCTCAAGGATCAGTCTTGTGACCGTTCTTGTTCAACATCTTTGTCAGTGACATGGACAGTGGGATTGAGTGCACCCTCAGCAAGTTTGCTGATGACACCAAGCTCTGTGGCTCAGTTGATACATCGGATGGAAGGAATGCCATCCAGAGGGACCTTGTCACACTTGTGAGGTGGGCTGATGCTAACCTGATGATGTTTAACCATGCCAAGTGCAAGGTCCTCCACCTGGGTGGGAGCAATCCCAGGCACAGCTACAGGTTGGGCAGAGACGAGACTCAGAGCAGCCCTGAGGACAAGAATGTGGGGGTGTTGGTTGATGAAAAAAAATAACATGAGCTGGCAGTGTGCTCTTGCAGCCCAGAAAGCCAACTGTATCCTGGGCTGCATCAAAAGGAGTGTGACCATCAGATCAAGGGAGGTGATCCTGCCCCTCTACTCTGCTCTTGTGTGGCCTCACTTGGAGTATTGTGTGCAGTTCTGGTGTCCTCAACATCAAAAAGACATGGAATTGTTGGAACAAGCCCAGAGGAGGTCCACGAGGATGATCAGGGGACTGGAGCTCCTCCCATATGAAGATAGGGTGAGAAAGTTGGGGCTGTTGAGCCTGGAGAAGAGAAGGCTGCATAGAGACCTCATAGCAGCCGAAGGGGGCCTATAGGAATGCTGGGAAAGGACTTTTCATGAGGGACTGTGGTGATAGGACAAGGGGTAATGGGTTCAAACTTAAACAGGGGAAGTTTAGATTGGATGTGAGGAAGAAATTCTTTACTGTAAGGGTGGTGAGGCACTGGAATGGGTTGTCCAGGGAAGTTGTGAATGTTTCATTGCTGGTAGGGTTCAAGGCCAGGTTGGACGTAGCCTTGGGTGACATGGTTTAGTGGGAGGTGTCCCTGCAGGGGGGTTGGAACTAGATGATCTTAAGGTTCTTTCCAACTTTAACTATTCTATGATTCTATGATTCTATAAATATCCTGAAGCAGGAGAGCTCATACAGTTTCAGTAACTGATCATTTTAGATCTGGCAATTTCCCCTTAATGAAGTATTATTGTTTTAACTGCAGAACCTTAAAAAAAAAGAGAACAATAAAGAAATAGAATAAACACTGATTTAATAACAAAATGGGACTGTGCCTTGACAGAGAATAGGCAGCTGTGGTCAAGAAAAAAATAGAATATCTGGGTGCTACCATGTAATTTTGGACAAACTTGGTAGGAATAAGTCTAATGAGTATAAGAAACAAGGTAACTGCAATCAAGAGGACTAAACTTTCAGTGGGCTCGGTCACCATCTTCAAAGTAAATTAAGTGTGTATTAATATTTTTGGGCTCAGTGATCAGACAACCAAAGGATATTCCTTCATAGTTCTATCATACTTTTCTTTGCACAAAACTTAAAAACTTTTTTTTTTCCAGTCTGAAAAAGCAATACATTGGATGCGCTGTAGACATTTCAAAGATACCAAAGAGATTTACGGTTGGGACCATCCTGCTATGGAAGCCTGTCATGGACACCAAAATTATTTTAGTCATTGCTTGTCTAATAAGCAGACACTAGACAGTGGATGTTCTGAATCACTCATTAAGTTTCTAAACAGTGCATAGGGGGATGGACAAAAAATGGTTCTCAAACGTGTAGCCCCTGCCAGCACTAATGTATTTGGGAAACATCGAGTTTTCAGTGGCATTAGAAAAATCTCTGGAGAAAAAATCTGGAATTTATATAGCCTCTTTATTTTTTCTAGGAAGCCCCCCAGGAACAATAACAACCAGTTTATATAAGAACTGGAAAAAACAACCAAAACTCAGCTACGGCAGTGATTGTCACACTGTCAGGTTTGAGACTTTATCTAGTGGGGATTGGTAGCAATACCTTCTTGCCTAGACACCTGACACCTACCTCAGCTCATTAGTTTCCTGTGCATCTCCTCTACAGGCTGATTCATTTCAGTAGCATTTGTTGCAAGTAGAACCCATTGAAGCACAAAGTGACAGATGAGAATAAGACTTCCAGTTATCCAGCTCAGTACTCATAAGTGATACAGGGAGCCATGCCAGAGGCAGGTAACCAGAACATTTGCTGAAGTCCTTTAAAACCTTGTTACTGAGTTTGGAAGAGAACACTCAGTTTTCCTAGTTTACTTACTAATCAAAGATTATACAGTGTGAATCAAAACACAATCAATCCTCCATTTCTCTGCTTGAGAGACCTAGCCAATTCTCTTAGACTGCAGAATCTCAGTCTTACTGTGTATGACAGGTAGACAACCGAAATGAGGTCAGTATGATTTCAAATGGAAAGAAAATCACAGTGGAAAATGCATGGCAAGAGAAGAAAGTCAGTGTCTCATCTTTTCTAGATGAGCATCTCAACTATGGGCTAAATAGTCTTCCTCAAGCTCAGGGAATAATTTACAGTTCTGTGAGGACCTGCGTAGCTTCGACAGGTTGGATGATAACTGGTACAGCTGGGTCTCTCCCCTTCCAGGAGAAACTAAACCAGCAAAAACAAGGTAAATGTCTTCTGCTTAGAAAATCATAGCAGTGTGCTGTGTGGTCAGAAAGCCATCAGAGCCAGCATGGAGAAAAAAGGCAGGACTATATGGCTGGCACAGCAAAGATGGGATTTGAATCTGCACCTTCTACAGCTCAGGTAAGCACTCTGCCCATCTGGTCACATTTAAAACTGGGAATTTCACATGTCCACTCCTGTTAAAAAGGAAGCCTAATAGTGCCCACTCTATTAGTGTTGACTATTAGGAATACAGTGCTTAACTCCAGGAAAGAGTTCAGAGTTGCTAAGACACAAGACACTGCCTCCTGAGCACCTCCAGCTCACTGGCTTAGGTGGCTGCTTACATTTTCCTGCCCTTGTGACCCCGGGGGATGCAGCCCAGTGCAGCACAGCGTGGGCTTGGTAATTCCACCAGGCTCCTCAGCCAGTCTCACATGCCACAGTACCTCACTTCCATTTGTTAAGCTCGCTTTCAGAGTGCCCTCAGCCTTAAAATGGTTGCTAAGGAGCGCTGCTTTTTGCTTGGGAAAACAAAGAGAGGAATGTGTATAGAGCTGAGTAAATACTTAGGGGTTTGCATTACTACATCTATGCCTTTGTCACCTTGGTTAAGAGATGGCAATAATAATTCCCTTTACTGCTTTATGACTTTAAAGTGGGAGTATGATGCTAGCAAATGTTCTGACATGAGTGCTGGTAAACTACTTGCATCCCCAGCAAACCAGAAGCTGCTCATGAAGAAAGAAAGAAATGGAGAAAGATAAGCTCCCCCTTATCACAAACATGCATTCTTTCAGAGAGAAATAAAAACACAGCATGACACAAGTACACCGGTAATAAATTCCCCCCGGACCACTGAGATTCAGGTATGCTCACCAGCATCCTGCTAAGAGCTTCCTTAGTGATCCCTCACTGCAGAAAGAGGTGACTCCCCCTCTTCACCCCTAGAATTCCACCTCACTTTATGCCTATTAGGGCTGAGGCAGCCTTCGGCAAGGAACATCTTGTTTTTAACCAAGTACTTTAACTCCAGCTGGGTTAAAGAAAAATCCATGAGGGAGTATTTATTTACAGCATCCAGAATAGACACAACAGTAACAAAGGGGATTTAAGGCATAAGAAAGAAGGCTATAGTCAGTCTGCTTACAAGAGAAAGTATAAAAGAACTTTTTTATTTAGTACCACACCTATTTGCTGCATGTGTTCTCCTGACAGGCATTAGCGATGCTGTTGCCCTGTATGTCATGTGTTGCAGACTGCACTTGTTAGAGAAAAACCTTTCCCTCACTCCAGCATCTATAACTAATCTTTCCAGGCACTCTGAGCACATTTAATTTTTCCTCTTGAAACTTTCTTTCTTTCCATTTGAAACTTACTTCTTTCTAACTTACTCAGCAGATGATCTTGACACTTCTCCAGTTAAATTAAGAAAGTCTCACTTCTCTGGAGATGCAAATGTCACTTTGTCAGACCAGCTGTCATCCCCTGTACTTTACTAGCCAACAAGCACCTTCCTGACTGACTGCTGCTTTACCTGCTGAACCTCTCCTTCTCTGCTACGGTGACTCAATTGCTTTTAATGTGACGGTGTCTCCAGGCACTGAAGTTTGTATTTAAAATCATCTACAACATTTATAAACACCATTGGTACAAATGCCTAATGCCACAAGTGAACACCATCATTATCAACCCTTGAATGAGATGCTAACACTGGGCTTAAGGCAACTGAAGGAGAAAGAGAAGAAAGCCTTTCTTCCAAATATGCCATGAAAATCCACAAGTCATTGACAACAGAACAGCCTTTGGCACCAATAACAGATATTTTCCTTGAAAATACGTCATACTTTCAACCCACATTGACTCTCTACAGAACGAAAGGCAAGGCCAGTACAAACTACAATCAAGTGCAAGACCAAACTATTTTGTCTGTGCATTTGAATAAGGATAAATTTTATTTCAGGAGTCTGCTCTAGGGATGACCTGTTTCCTTTATGTCTTTCTGTATGTTTCTGGACAGGATGACAAGCCAATGACAGTGGAGCTGACAGCTCTATTAGCTGCAGAAACAGGATGGGTGAAAGCTTGTTGTATCACCTCTGGATAATGAACTGGATTTCTGAACACAGCCCAAATTCTTGCAGGACAAGCTACAATGTGACATGCTAGTGGTAAATGAAGCAACACAACCTAAGAACGTCTTTCATATCCAGGGCCTCTATTAACACAGCTACTATATGTACTGCAAAGAAGGCAGGAAAAATCCTGCATAAGAGCTCTAGGTTCAGCAGAAAGTAGATATCAGTTACCTGCAAAAGGCTTCCCAGACAAACCTTTGAGCAAGATGCTGTGGGTGAAATCATCCAATGTTTTTTTCCTGGGAGCACTCCATCCTAGCAAGTCAGCTTGCTTATTCCTCACCTTTCTCTTCCACTTTGAACCACAGCTTCGGGGAGCAGAGTTAGAGGCTGCAGAGGTGCAGAGAGGGTTGCTGTCACAGATTTGATTCCAGGATCTTTCTGTTCTCTCATTACAAATCAAGAAAGGCAAGACAGGAACCTCAGTGAGGAGCCAAGCTGTGATCCTACCTCCTGGCATGCTGCAGGGATGGGGGCAGGTCCATGTGTAAAGGCAATAGCGTGTAATGATCAAATGTATTTACTCCACAGCGTCTAAGTCAAAGGTTCTGCTTGCCTGCGGCCACGAAGCTCTCTCTCTTTGGGAATTAACGGTATTCAGTGCATTCAAACCAACATTGTTCTTCCCCTGTTAAAACATACACTTGAACCATAACAAGCTATCCAGACATGGGTTGTTGCTAGGGTTGCCTAAAAAACCAGCAACTGCTCTTCTCTGTCTCATCTTCCTTTGTAGCTATTGTAAAAACCTGTTTCTTCCAAGCTTTTTCAGAGAAATGCTTACCAGTAGAGAAATTTCTTCCACCGTCTTCTCTTGCTTTGCCTGTGTAAAAAACCTTGTAAATAGGAACTTAAAAGAAGAGAAAGAAAAAAAGAAAAAAAGCAAATAAAATTCCCAAACACCAGCATTTTCGTTTCTATTCTGGAGTGGTATGGAAAACACGTCTTATTGGGAAAAAAATATCCAAGAGAATGAGCATATTTCAGAGATATTTAGGCTATTAACTTGGGGGGAACACAAACTTCTTTTAAAGAAACATTTTCAACCTCTTTTATTAGGTATTTAATATATGGCAACAGTCAAGAAGGGAACTGAAGAAGGTTGTTATGTGGACGCATAGAGACAGACACACAATAGGCATAGGGACAACACTGTTTGCTGCATTCCTCAGATCCTTGTCAGTGCTGCAAGAGAGTGAAAATCCTTGTAGGATTCTTTACATTCTTTCATATAACATTTCTCAGCAGGACCCATTCCCTCTCTGCATTAGCACAGTTCACAGCATGTTCGAATAACAAAAAAAGTTACTTCCATTGTTTATAACTTAAGTCCAAAAGCCACAGAAGAGCCCTGATTTGTGAAATGGTGAAAACAAATTAAACGAGGAAGCAAAGGTGATAACTGTTTTCCTTTTGGATGTACTAAATATGCTTTTCAAAGATCCTTTCAGATGGAGACTCCTGGAATTGCTGTATCTCTGAAGAGGAAAAAGAGGGAAAAAATTGCATGTTGATCTGAAAAAAGCAGATATGGAAGGTGATCCATGGGACTGAAGAGTGACAAGGAATTCAGAAACTGCAAGACGCTAATGAGATGTATTGATTTAATTAGCCAGCGTAACATCATTTATCATACAAACCACAAGAGACATGCCCATAAAAGCTAGTATTTGAAGGTCATGCTCATATGTAACATACCTACTACAGTACACAAATGTCCAGATGTAGAGATCAGGGTTTGGAAAGAAGTTATTGAAAGACAATTTCAAAAAGCTTGCATAAGAATAACACAGTACTAGACATTGTAATTGGGTCCATCATCCTCTCAATAATCTGGAGTTTCTGGATTCCCAATGTTTGGCAGATTGTGATGTCAGAAGTAAGCAGTAGAGACTTAATTAGTGGTGTCTGCAACAAAGTCAAAATCCTCAAGTTTCAGGGCGCTTTATTGTTTTACAACAGCAAGCTCATGCCTGCCAGACTTTTCACCCTACTGCCTCTGCCTGTTCATTATGCAGGAAATAAATAATTACAAGGCTCTGAAAGAATTCTCAGCAGCAGAAAGCTTCTTAAGGGCTTGTTTGTGGTCTCAGCTACATAGGGGTAAGAATCAAGTACCCTGACAAAGTGAAAAGAGTTCCTGGCAATACATGCCGACATAAATGAGAGCTTAATTTGGCCCTAAATTAGAAACTCTTTGTCAGCTGGGGTCTCAGATGTCCTACAGCATTCAGTGGTGCCCCTCTGACACTGGGTATTTTTCTAATTGGAATTTCCTTACCTTAATGTGAAATTATTATTTTTGCAATTAGGTTTCTAATGTAATTTCCTTTTTCATTTTTCTGACTTGGAAAGCTTGTGGAAAGTGTTTTACAAGTGTTTATATTCATTTATTGGTTTATGCATTGCATAGAGCTGTTAAGCTTTCCTAACTTTATTTGAAATTCCCATTTAAAAAAGACATAATAGGATCCATGTTTACTTATTTTCTCATCCACCATTTCACTAGGAAGAATTAGGCCTTCCAGTGAGTATACATCTCCTGTATCCATTACGTGCTGGACCGGAAGCACAGCTTCACCGGCTCACCTGTACCCTCGACAAGGGGAATCTCAGACTGCAACAGCACTAACCTTTGCAAAGCAAAAGCTCCCACTGCTTTTCAGGGGTGGGAAAGTGTTCAGCACTAACACCTACACAAGTGACAATCAAAGCGGCTTCAAACTCTCCTGTAGTGACTTCTGCTTGTACACATTCTGGATGCCTCAGAGTTGAACAAGGATGTTGTAAATTAAAGCCCACTCACAACTTTTTCACTGAGTCTGTGCTATATTTTAACTTCCTTTACAGTGACTGCAGAGGAGAGCCATCCTGAAGGATGCATTATGCTACAAAGAAAAGGGGATGTTATGTTGTTTTGGCTCTGCTATGTGCAGAACATGAGGAGCTTACGTCCTAATATAGTTTTTCTATTTCTCCTCACTTTGTCTCCTTCACCCCTGCTTGTTATCTTTTCAATTTCCTTTGGGGTAATTTAAAATTTCTTTTTTTTAAAGTTAGGGCAGTACTGAAGGACCATTTCTAGCACAAAAGGGCCAAAGTAATTACCCAGGGAAGCTGGTGCTGCTGTCAAAGTTTAGACTGCTACATTCCTACTGACATAAGAGATACAGGTTGCATAGACATAGAAGTATTTGCAAGGGCATTAATAGCATGAATCTACCTGCTTGGCAGGTTTCTAGTGAGAATGCAAGGAGTCATCAGGGCTCACTGGAAGAGTTCAGACTTTAGCTTTCTAG
The DNA here is from genome assembly GCA_032466535.1 of Forpus xanthops. Lineage (NCBI taxonomy): Eukaryota > Metazoa > Chordata > Aves > Psittaciformes > Psittacidae > Forpus > Forpus xanthops. Next base: position 8,630 of record JASSUY010014655.1, on the reverse strand, counting down.
ACCGTTTAATGTAATATTTGCTCTAGAATCTCAGTCTTCAGGTGTTTCTCTTCTGGGGTACTCAAGTAGCAAGAGAACATCAACAAATAGGTGGAATTTTGTCTGGTACTATCTGTATGAGAGACAGGGTATTTCTTTGTGTGCACCTCTGTTAAAGGTATGTATTACATACCCTTCCTGGGGACCTGTAGGGTATTCAGCCCAGATAATACAGTGAAACTCAGATTATATAAAAATAGCACATACTTGAGAAGTCACCTTTTACCCTTCAGTCAGGGGCAACAAGGATAGACTGCATCTCTGCTGGGTCTGAGCAGCTGCTTGTAAAAGAGACACTCCTGACAATTTTTCTGACCATCTGGAGTGCAGCTTTTCCACTTTGGAAAAGGCACCTCCTAGAATCCGTTGTAAAGACAGGATTGTTCCCCCTTTTATGAGACAAGCATTAGGTCTGCACAGCAGAGGTGGAATTACATCTTTAAGGCTAATACTTATTCCTTTACGAGAGGCAGGAAATTCCAAATCTGTCATCAAAGCAACACACATACTGTGTAACCCATTTAACTTTCTGGTATTCAAACAGATGGATTAGAACAAAACAAGCAGCACACATTTTAAGAAGACTGGATAGTATATTAATGCCAACTCCGAGAGTATAAATAAGCTGCTGCAGTTTAATAGAAAGCAGAATTTCCCAGGCTAGCATAAACTAATGGCTCATTGGCTAAAATAGATCTGCAGTCTGTGTTTGCTGTAGAAGCCCAGCTACTCTGCTGATTTCAACAAAAGAATGATTGCAACTACAGTAAACACCTGGGACCTTGGAAAATATGGGAAGATATCAGATGCTGTTAAACAGTGTAGAAATAACACAGTAGTGAATCTAATAAATAAATACAGACAGGTTTAAAGAGTCCTTTTTAGAAACACTATCTTACGGGTTAAAGATCTGAAGATTTAGCTTTTAATAGTTCTGGCATACAAGGAACTCATCCTCTCCCCTGTGTAAGTGCTTCAGTTCTTGTTCCTGTCTAAATAAATCACAGGCAGGGTAAATGCATTATGAGTGAATGGAAGAAAATAATATGATCTCCTAGCAGACACTGGGAGCAACAGCTTTTCACATATGTGCCAAAGTGCCACACGACTATTAATATGGAACAAGATACACTTTGTCTTACAAACAGTCCATAGCAAATTCATATTTTATCTATTAAAACCTTGACTGTTTATCCCAAAACTGATAGCCTTTAACATGTTTCTCTTCATAATATTTCTTTCAAAACTAGACCGTGCTTTTCTCCCATTTTACAAGCACAGATCAGAGGCAGCTAGAGACTGGTACAGATGCACTAAGAAGAGCTAGGTGCCTAAATCCTGGAGCCAGGCACAAAGCCCCAGGATATCCAGTTACACTGGGCAAAAGCCATAGCACAGAGAGATGAAAAAAGTCTCTGCTCTGATATGATTTGACAGTGAAGAAGGGTTGGCAGAGTCCATAGATGCTCCTAACATGTAACAAGTCCCTCAGGACAGTGGATACACCTGAAAGTTGAAGACAAACAGAAAATAGAACATTGACCATTGTCCACATTTTGTGATCACAAATCAGTTTTCCGTTGACAAGACTCATTTTTCATGGCAGCATCATTGTCTCCAAGCCTTTCCCAAACAGTTGTAACTTCATCAGTGCATTCAGGAATACATTTAACAAAATTGCCTTTTGCAGAAATTAGATAGTACCAGAGCAATGCAATTCTGAAAAACAACAATGCAGAGGGAAGGAGAAAATCTATCTGGAAAACTAGTGAAGATGGCCCTCAATTTCCTAATAAAACACCCTAGTGCATTGTTGCTTGCCTATTATTCTCTTTATGAATTACAGTAAAATGAAATTACCAGAGTTTTGCAACGAGTGCAACACCATTTCATTAAGATAAGAAGTCAAAATTGTGCTGTATTATTGAGAAACTACGTCAGTATTAAGACTACTCATATGTGACATTTAATATTGAATTTTTCACAAAATCAGATGAACAAGATATTATTTGAAGCAGCGAGCCCAATACCTGAAGCTGTATATGAAGCTGTGTCTAACACAAGGTAAGAATTCCTTAATGCTTTCCTCCACATAATCAAAAGCCTTTTCAGACACATCATCTAAACTTAAAGCTGTGACAAAAAACTTAAAGGCAGAAAATACCAAATGTAAATTTGCATGTGCCTTTTTGTGTATTACTGTATCACCTTTAATGAGAGAATCATATTAAATTAATAATAGCCTGGATTATCTTCTGGACCTGTACATATGGCCATGATATATTTTAATATAGAAAACACATAGCTAATCAGACAAAAGATTCCTGCAGAAACTCTACTCATTCATCCATCCTTCCCCTCATAAAGCCAGGCCACTACCACTACTAGCCTTATGTTTAAACAATGCCAGCTTGACATGGATTGTTGCTTAAAATAGACTTAAGCAAGACAAAACACTTCTAGTTAGTAGTGGTAGGCAGAGGAGTGCAGAACATCATAGTGACACACCAACCAGCTTCTGGCTGATCAACGTAGCCTGCATTTTAGAAACTCTAGTAGTAATGGGATGAAAATCATGCAAGGTATTCTCAATGGATAACATTTTTGAACGTAGCTGGATGACAGAAAATTTCCTTCCAGCTGTTTTGATAAAATATGTCAACGACCCAGCAACTGTTACCTGTGATGCTGTCTCACAGTGCTTTGAATCTAGTTCATGATTCTAAAATCCTCTCTTTAAGACAACTCAAAACCTGGGCTCAGGATAACTATCGCTCTTTCCACTAGAGAAAAGCTTTTCACAGAGGCCTCTCCAGGGACCTCATACAGAAACTCTGGACCCTGGCAAAGCCAACGCCTCCCCTCCAAAGCACACTTCAGTCAATTGCCTCTTCTAACAGACAGATCAAGCAGGGCATACATTTAAAACAAGCAGGTGACTGCTCACTGCTCATCCAACAGGCATGCTACACCTCCTCTCTGCAGAGAGGAAGGGTCAATCACACTTGAAGGATGCCACCTGTGTTATGGAACACACAAAGCTGCTCTGACACTACAGTGATGACTACAGTGATGACAAGCTCACCCCACGCAGAATGCCAGTTCTAAGGAGCTCATAGTTTCAAAAAGCTTATGCAGGGCATAGTGCATTATTATTAGCCTAGATTATAAATAACATTACATATGGAATACAACAGCATGGATCTGTCAGAGGCCTGTAAAAAGTCTCTTTAAAAGTTTATACACTCAGGAAAAGTTTGAATCTCCCACATCATGTCTGTAGCTACAAAGCTATCAAGGCTAAAACATCCAGTGTCCAGTCTTGGAGCAGGAACACTTTCTATGAACAACTACTAGAATTTGACCAGTGTCTTAGTCCTGCCACTGTACTTCGGTCTCAGTTTATCATCAGGCTGTGTTGGGTACAACATCATTGTGCTGTGTAGCAAAAGGAATGGAAGATAACACTGTGTTTTTACAGGAGCATTTGCTCACTGGAATGATATCCTCTTAGTACCAAACATTAAAATTAACAAACTGCTCCAGAATTCAGTAGGGGGGAAGAAAATTGAATTGACCAGCTCTAAATAATAAGATAATCTGCAATTTTTCCTTAATAGTTGAAACATACACTAATCCCTGCCTCCTGCAGGTGCGGGACTCCATTCACTAGAGCCTTTGTCTTACATGTATGATCTGAGGGGAACATATCTGGTCCGGTATGTGTCAATGGTAGCTGACGGGCTGATTCTACTTGGTAGGTCAGGACTGGCACAGGGCTTGGGATGAGATCCTAATTCCTGCTGAGCTCTGAATTGAACCCCCAAGGTGCAACCAGAAAGAGAAGTGACTGGCCAGAGGGAATAGAAGTTCTGCCTATGAACCAATATTATTATTTTCACTAGTGACCACAGCACACTGACATGGTCCACTAGAAATGCTTCAAAAACATTTGTTGATGTGACAGTCAGAAGCATCATAAATAAAGATGAGGATCAGGAAATCTAAGGAAAGATCAAATGTGCAAAGCACAAGGTCATGCACTTATGAAATAATTGGATTTTTCTGTGAGAGAATAATGGCATTCTTTGAGTCTCCACAGGTGGAAATGAAAGGAAAGAAGAGCTGGGATGTTTGCTATGAGCCACCAGTGTGCTGCAGACATAAAAAAAAAGAGAAGCACTTTCTAATGTATGAAGCAAGGTGTTCCCAAAAGAAACAAGGAAGCATTAGTGTCACTTTGCTAAGATGCACACTTTGTGCACGATTTGCTCACACCTGCACAAGAGAGATTAAGTCAAAGTAGGACAGACACAGAATTTGTAGAACTCAAAGTCTATTTCTGGGAAAGAAACCACCAATAAAATTAACACTGAGGGGATAGGATTGTTTCCTAAACACAGAATGAGGTGTAGGAAGCCAGGACGAAAACTAACTACCTGCATTAAAGAATGCCCTTTGCACAACAACAAATGGGTGTAAATTAGCCAAAGATACATCCCAGAAATAAGAATACTTGTATCATAAGAGCGAGGTTTTGCGTAATGTTTCCAGTAAGGACAGAAAAAAAAAAAACCAACTGATTAAATTTAGGGTGGATCAAGATATGAAAGGAGTCATATGAGAGAGAACCATGTGGAAGAGTGCCAGCCATAACAGGAGATTGGGTTTAAGGGATGGAAAAAATCTTACAGGTTCTGAATTCCACTTCTTTCGAATATGCTTTAAAATTATGTTCTATGGCCAGAATAAAAATGAGTAATACTAGGCAAATGTTCTATTTGCCTAGCAAAGTAATACAGAAAAAAACATTTTAAAATGTGAAATGGTACACAAGAGGTCAAATAGCCCGTGTGAGGTCTTTTTTACTTACTAATCTTCTGGTAACTATAACAACAAATTGCCACTATTTTCTACATTCTACATTTGTCTAAATTTGGTGAAAGCTAATACACTCTTGCTTAAGTGGTGACTCTTTGTGAGCAAGTAACAAAATAGAGAAGAGGAGGAAGGTACAGAATGCAACGCACACCCTAGGAAATCCACAGGTAATTAGAAATATTTGCAAGATAAATCAGCATTAGGATACAAGATGTTCTTTTGAGTTCATGTGATCATTGAAAAACACAACAAACTAGAAGATACGTTTTCATTTGCAAAGTATGACACCAATTTCAAAATCCCAAACCACCAAGATGTTTCTTTACATGTCTGTGGCAATCTAAAAAGCACTTTTAAGGACAGGGAAAAGTTTCCTTTGGGCATGTTGTTAATACATTTTTCACTCTAAGCATCTTACAGAGCCCTATGTCACACTATGCTCCCTATATTCTGCTGGGTTCACTCATGTCTTGTTTACTTACCTACATGGAGAACTGTCAGAGCTGCCAGAGCTATGATGGCTGGATCAGAGCAGACACTGCTTTTTGTACTCTTGAGATAAGAGGTTGCAACAGGCAAGTTGTGTTTGTGCATCTCAGCCACAAAATATGACCTTAATAATTACAGTGAATCAACTAAAACAATAACTCTTATCTTCGTCTCAATAACCATTAGTTTAAAAGGCACTCTTAATTTAGTGCATTTAATTTTGCTTCACATGTTTGAGGATATTTATTCCATCAAATTTACAAAACCCCTTGAAAGCAACAAAGCAGAAGCCATAAATTGTCCCTTACCTGCATTTTCTCTCCAAGCTCTATCAAAAGACTGTTCTTGCCCTTCTCTTATTGAGCCCACATAAATCAAAGCCTGGTAAAGGGCATGTCTAGTAATCTGAGAAAACAGCCTACACTAACTGTATGATTGGATTGTTGTATGTCATGCTTCTCATTAGTCACAGAGAGAAACTTTTGACAAAGTTTATAAAAAAGTTGAGAGCAGAGCCATTGCACCACAAATATACTCCATAAGCCAGCCAATCTAGGACTTCATCACGCAGAGCTGATAAGAGCACTGACTGAATCACTTTCTCCCCTTTTCTTGTTTTACAGCCAGTGTCCTATTGCTGCATTTCCACTTGTGAGCTGTGCTGAACCCTCTGTAATGATGGCTCAATAACAACAATGGACTCCATGCCTATCCAGATGTGATCTCAAGCCTTTCTCAGACATAGCCAGCCTCATTTCTATACATATGCCAACCCAATTCTGTATTCTGAGGTGCGACTGACAGAGGAAGATGAGAAACTTCATCTCCCTTCTGTGTGCACTGCACGTTGCTGGCTGATGCAAACTGGCAGTGGTTCCATTAAAGTCAGAACTACAGCAGCTTTTTCATAGGTGATGGTCTGCACCCCAACTCAGTGTAGCTCAGTTTATGCCAACAGAGGACCTTTATCCTAGGTGCACTGCTGAGCAAACAACCTTGTCACTGACATGGGAGCCATGACCCCTTATGATACAGTTAGAGTTTTAAATGTGAGGAAACACATGTAGGTCAAAGACAAGATGGCCAGCCAATTGGGGTTGTAATTAACTGGTGTTAAAATGGTGTAAAGTCTGTTTCACAAGCACCTAGCTGGTGGAGCTGCCAGTGACACAGATACCATGTAGAGCCCATCTGCAGCTCTGCCTTCCTGCCTGCACCAGAGAAACCCCAGTTATTGCAAAAAAAACAAAACAAAACAAAGCAAACCAAACCAAACAAACAAAAAAAGGATAAATAATAAGATAAAATGTTTTATATCATCACCGAAGTAGCAGATAGAAGAAACATCTATCACTAAGGTCTCAGCACACAGACCTGAATGATCCATGTCTAAGATGATTGGATAGGAATGAAATATGTGCCACTGGACACAATACTTCTGTGAGACAATAACATCATTGCTGTGTTTAAGAGTTCACCATCCCAACATGCTGAACCACAGAACCACGGGATCTGAACACAGCAATTAATTAATTAATTTCCTCAAGTAAGAAAAACATCATGCTTTAATGTCACAGTCAGATATTGCAAAACACAAGTGTTGCTACTGAGCCATTAGCATGTGGAACTGCAAAATTCCAGACATCCTGTGAACTATGACTAATGCTCCATGACCTCTGCTATGAGACTATTCAGCTTACTCTGAAAGAAGAAACTTAAGAAATCCAGTAAAGAGAGTTTCTCAGTGTTTCTATAATTTGTCCATCTGCGGATTTTGCAGTGCTTCTAGAATAGTGATACAAGGGTAGCAAGAAAACCTGTGGAGGAAAACCAAAAGGAAAGAAGCTAATGAGTTAATGCAGTACCTCAAACAAGCTACTTGTCATTTATAATGGAGCACAGTTGGCTAGGTGAGAAACAAAGGGATGCAAAGTCTAAAATTGAAGCCACAAAGCGATGTTCTGGAGGAATGAAAATGAAGGTAGCAAACCAGAAATAAAATCACTGACAAGCAATTGCATTTAAACCCAGTGTCTGAGTGCACTTTATATGTAAGAGTTTCTCAATACAGAAAATGGGGGAAAGCTAGAACTTGCCCTTCAACTTGCAGAGTAATACCAGTATAGCTCCCTGAGTAACCCATTATTACTTAGTTTATCCTAACTTACTCTAGTGAGGATTTGAACTAAACCAAAAAGACACCCTCATTTTGGAATGAAAATAACACAATTTAGATTCAATTTGGAATGCCAATTTAACTATCCCAGTTAAAAGCTTAAAAGAAATTTAAAAGAAGTAACAAGCCTTACACTAATATAATGGCCCTGTGATCTGTTAATGACAGAAACAATATTGTCATCTGTTGTTGCTAATGAAGAGAACAGTACTGGTCTGACAGCTAGTCATGCTTTCTGCTCCACATCTATAGCCATCTTTATAACCTGATAGCATATTAGAATTAAAGCTGACATTTTTAGTACCTTCTTGTTGCCATACGCTGTTCGGAAACTGCATATTAGGAAAGGATGCATATCTATCTCAGTTAATGTGAGTTGGGGACTGCTTAATGTCACTTCTGATTTATTATTATTATTTTAATAGTAACACTGTGCTTGGCACTACAGAAAGCAAAAATTAAGACACTTTCTGCAGTGAAAAAAGCAGATAAAAAGTACTGAGAAGAGAGGGCAAGAGATAAGACCAAATGTTATCTAACAACTCAGCTTCTAGGCCAACTCCTGTCTTGCTGTCTGCTCTTCCAGCTACATGAAGACATTGTCAGCATACTTCAAAACCAAACAAGCATCCTGTTATGGATATATTCAAACATGGTATTTAGTCTAGACTAAAATGTACCACTAACTCAGAATGCTAAAAAAATAATAAAGTAACTAACTGCACTTTATCCATACACAACTTTTGAAAATGCTCATGTCAACAAGGAAATGGCATCATGCTATTTTATAGACATAGAAACGCAGGCAAGAGCAGTGATAGGCAAAGGTCAAAAGGTCAAGGAAGGATCCTTGAGGGGTGCAGTTCTGGTGTTCCCAACATAAAAAGGACATGGAACTGTTGGAACAAGTGCAGAGGAGGGCCAGGAGGGTGATCAGGGGACTGGAGCACCTCCCCATGAAGGTAGGGTGAGAAAGTTGGGGCTGTTCAGCCTGGAGAAGAGAAGGCTGCATGGAGACCTCATAGCAGCCTTCCAATACCTGAAG
>JASSUY010014654.1:12292-65141 GCA_032466535.1 Forpus xanthops | reverse complement strand
GGTAGCAGTAGTGATTTATGTTATACCTTAGTTACTAAACTGTTCTTATCTCAACCTGTGGGAGTTGCATTCTTTTGCTTCTTCTTCCCATCCCTCTGGGAGTGGGGGCAAGAAAGAGGGGGGAGTGAGTGAGAGAGCAACTGCGTGAGTTTGAGAGCCTTAAACCATGACAGAGACCCCTCATTATCTCCACACAGAACCAGGCCGCCTGCACCCAGGCATTGCTGTTCTCTCCTGGAAGATGCTTTTTCCAGGCACAGTGATAACCTCGTGCCATAATTCTGCATTTTCCCCAGTTTCCTCATTAGTTTTGAAGTGTGGTTAAGAGTGCCATGGAGTACATACAGCATGCCAGTGCTGCAGCTGGAAGAGTGTTACTGCTTGCAGCCAGTGCTTTGAAGGTACCTGCTGGGACAGTGCCTGGGTAAAGCGCAGGCTGGTGGCTGGGGGGGATGTCACTCCTTTAAAGCATCTTTTAAAGCAGATGGAATATTTTACCCAGCAGGCACTAATTTTCATTCATTTGGTTTATCCCATGCTAGTGTGGTTTGGTTCAAAGCAAAGTTCTCTAACCAAATGTTGGGCTTTTTTTTGGGATGAGATTTGATGTTTCAGTGATCTTGAAAGTTGGTCAGATATGAATGATATAACAGGACCTGGCTCATGTGCTGTCCTAAATAGCCTTTTCTGTTACCTCTGCTGAACTCAGAACAGTCTGCTGTATGGGCCACAGGTCCAATCCAGAAGAAATTTTCTTATGTTCTTATTTTAGGATCTGAAATTTGCATTCTAATAAGTTTCTGGTGACTTCATGAAGTACTATGGCTTCCTCCACAACAGCTTGTGCCAGCTTGCCCAAGGACTGCAACGTTTGCTTTGGCTGAACTTGCTTTGCATAGTGCCTTTCGTCAAGTGTAATGTAGCACCACAATTAATTACACACTCCACTGCCAGTGTTTGAGCAGAGCTGAGTTCATATCCTGAGTTCTGCTTGAAAGGAAATCATCACAGGAAATCATGTATTTTACACCGCTGTCCTTTATATAATGGTTCATATCAGTCATTAAACTTCTCTTATATTCTGTCCTTTAAACAGAAGAATTTAAAGATTACCAGCCCATTAAGAATCATCCTCCCTTTTAGAAAATAAATACAGGCTCATACCTCTTGCTGTGCAGTTCAGAATGGGATATTTGATGCTTCAGAGTTTATCAAGAAATGAAACTGTAATATGTCATTAAGCACTTCTACATCATGGGTAAGAGTATCACCGTGAATGTTACCCGGGATTATCCTGTAATCCCCACAGACATACCTACAGAAATCCTGAAGCCACATCAAGTCTTAAAGGTGTCGATTCAGTGAAGGCGTTTGTGGCTGTGCACAATGCAATGTGAACATTAGTGCTGGGGGGTCCTTTTAGTGTGGAACTGAGTCCCAGCTGTTTGTTGTCTGACCCAGGTCTTGCTCTTCCTCTACCTGGGCAGCATCCGTGTTCCTGAAGAACCAGACTCTCCTCCTGCCCCCAAATACATGCCAGTCTGAGAGTCTCCAGCCATTTCCCTCTGTACTGGGTAGGTGAGATGCAGGTATCTGGTGGTCAGTGACACTTGCGTGTTGCCCATTTTTGCACCTGAAGACTATGCTGGCAACATCACATCTGGCAGTTGGCATTGCAGCCTGTCATGTAGCAAAAAGAATTACACCTCTGCATTGGTGTCTGAAATGTGTCTGAGTCAGCTTTGCAGGGGGAGGGCCCATCAGCTGAATGTTTGGCATCCTCTTCTGCCACTAAATGCTGCTTCGTCGTCAGATGCACATGGAAACAACATGTGTGGCAAGGACATGGAGGGACTTTGCCTGGGAATGTAATGGCATCCCTGAGCAAGTCAGACATGGAGGATTTTCTGGGGTTTTCACTGTTTCTTGTGTAAAGTAAATTTTCTTTGACTGTTTGCAGATGATTTTTAGCTTATGTGGAAATTTAGGAATTAGAGGAAACCTAGGCGTGTTTAAATGCACTTTGTAAAAGCAATCTTGCTGGCATCTACGTTCCTGATGTCTGTGAGAAATCCTCCCAGGTGCTCAGATTGCAGTTCTGGTGGTATTTTTTTCAGCCTGAAACTGCAAGTGATCTGTAAAGAATCTGCTGGATTCTTTACATCCTACAGCTGGTCCCCATTAAGCAAACCCTTAACACTGCCCAAGCTCTAGCAGGGCAGCGTCTGCACACAGGGGTACAGCTGTAGCTGTGAGACAGCTCTGTTCCCAGCAGAACAAGCCCACAGATGGGGTGAGTTATAATCTCAGCAGCTATTTCTTCATCCTCAGCTTCAGCTTCAGCTGGGTGCTGGAGGGTGCTTGACTTTTAATAGCTGCTGGTGTCTGACCAAATGATGAAGCAGTTGAGAGGTGTGGAGTTTTTTTTGCTCTTCTCCTTGTGTGCTGGCTCTTCAAAAGCAGGTAGCTGATAATGCAAGGTGAGGCTTGAGGCAGCTGAAGGTTACTGTAATTTCACTGTGTGATCTTGCTGATAATAAGTAAAATAAGTTTGGTTTTTCCTGATAATGAGATGGCCTAGAAAAGGATGGCATTAAAAATAGTTACAGAGAATCTGTTGTGCTTGCAGCTTCTGTATTGTTATGTTATTAATAATGTACTTCACACATCCATAGAGCTTCTTTTGCTCCTTCCTCCAGCAGTTGCTGTGAAGAAATAGGTAACCTGATGTTATCAAGCCTGTGCTGCCATGCAAAACTGTAACAGATACCCATGTGTTTATGTGCCAGCAGATAGGTATGAAACTACCAAGCATTCTATGCTAATAAAGAGTTATTCTGATATAACCTTGTCGGTTCATTCAGTTTTCTGCTTTAATAACTCCTGAAAGAGGCTTTTAAATCCTAAGTTGAATTTCAGGTGAAAGCCTTGCATTACAGGTGCTGTTCTTTGGTCTGTATTTGTACCCCAGCTGCCATACTGCTATGGGGAAGCGTGCTGGTGTTTGCATTCTGCAGCAATCAGTTTGGAGATGCCTTGGTGAGCAGTCCCTCAGGGTGGAATCACAGTGTGCTCTGTGCAGCACTGTTCCTGGTCTGTGTGTATGTAATCATTTTGGTTAAGTAGAAAAAGTAATATTCTATTCATTTGAATATTGTAACATCTGACATAGCTGCAACGCTCTGATATTAATGGCTCACTTGAGGCCAATTCTTCTACTCGAAAGGCTTTTGCCATTGCAGATTCATCATGTAGGCATCGAGCAAAGAGTTATTCACTTTATTTTTCATGAAGGACAGATATTGATATTCTCCCAAGATGTGAAAATAGATCCCCTTATCAGTGTTGCTTAGCATACAGTCTGTGTGCAGAGGCAATACTGTACAATTGAGAGGCCCCATGTAGCACTGGAGAGCTCTGCTTTCCCATAGAGCAATCAGGGGATTGCTTGGATGTTACATCTTCAGCTTAAAAGCTGGATTTTTGTTGAGTTTTGTGTTCTTCCATTGCTGTGTGTAGCAGGATACGTATTTTGGTCTGGGTAATGTGAGCTCCCATGCTTTGAAATTGCTTGAATGTTAATTGGAGGCAAGGACTGATGTCTTTGAAGAGCCCAAGGCATTGCTTATGCAGTGAGGAGGACCTGAACAAGGGATGCTCCTAGTCTATGGAGCTGGGTTTAACCTGCAGCTCTTCTCCAGTCTCCCAGTGAGACTTTGAGCAAGTTGCTGAGGCTTCCTTTTTTCATTGCTGAAATGCACAAAATAGCATCTTTCTTCTCATGTGCAGTTCTCTCATGTGCTAACAAGGAGTGCTGTGGGACAGAAGTCCTTTTTAGCATATATTTCCTTGTATAGCACATCTGGTGCTTTCCTGTGGCTGAGGTCTCGTCCACAGCTCAGCAGTGGTGATGTCCCGCAGTCAGCTGCCAGCCTCCCAGGCCTTGTGGAATGGCACAGAAAACACACTGAAGTGCTGTTCCTGCTCAGCTGTGTGCTGGAGTTGCGCATGGAACGTGAAAACCTCCTGGGCTGTGAGCAGAGCATCCAGCCTTGCTGCTTCAGAAGCTGGACATGCCAGAGACAGTGGTCTCCTGAAGCCTGCAGCTCAGGCTTATTAAAAACCAAAGCCCAAGAACTTTCTCCTGTGGTAGCATCCCAATTTTGCTTGAGAAAATACCTAGTAAATGCTGGTAGAATTAACTGCTTTCGCCTGGTGAGCCCCCACTGATGGGTGATTTGGAGTAACAATGAGCATGTGGTCTTAGTGCTGCCAGCTGAGGTCTCAGCATTATTATGTAGGGCAGAATCGATTGATTTCCTTGTCTAAATTATTCACAAGCTTAGTCATTACTTTTGTAGCTGATAATTTCACTTGGAGCTTGGGACCTGCCATATTATGGCTTATGAAAGTTTAACCATCCATGAACTCTTAGGCGATAAATCACTGTGGTGCTGTATTGCTCTTCAGACTTCGCTGGAGCATGTCGTTGAAATGCCAAGAGCAGCACAGAGGATTGCAGGGTACAGCATTTAATGCTAAGACACCCCCCCAGGTTTTGATTCACCTCTTGATCTGCAACGTCCCTTATGCATGGGTCTCATTTTAAGCGTGTCCTCTCAAAGTCTCATCCCTGGTGCACTGCAAGGTTCAAATCTGACTTTGCAGGTGGGCTAGTTCTTGCTTTTTTTTCTGCAGGTGATGTGCTTGTCCCAGGCATTTACAGAGAGGCCTCTGTTGACTCTCAGATAAGAGCATTAAGCTGTGATTAGTGATTGCCCAAGGGTTGTGTGGTTGGCCTTTACAAGCATGAGCAGAATGAGGGACTATCTGCTTGGGACCATGGGTGGGTTTCAACAGAGCTGTACCAAGGCAAGTGTTCAGTGCTGGTTGTTGGTTTTTTATTGTTATGATTTTTAATTTAAGCTGGCTATTTTACTGCTCTTTGCTTCTAAAAGCCATGTAGCTGTCTGCAGAGAGTGCTGACGAGCATGAGATCTCTGAGACAACAGAGCCTGGGCTCTACAGATGTATAAATGAATGTATATTTGTAATTCCAGTGACAGCACTTTTGTACTGAGAAGCACATGCCTGCTGTGCTGGGGTGGGGTTTGGTTTTGGGTGTGTTTATTTGATTTGGTTTTAGTGTCTCGGCTAGGCTTTAAGTAGCAGTACATAAGGTTAGGCATTCATTTAAACACAAGGTGTGCTTAAGTCTAGAATTGCCTGAAGTAGGTTTCATCTGGCACGACTCTAAGCTGATTAGACCAGGTTTGATTTCTTCAGTTTTAAGAAGCTCCCTTTAAATGTAATTAAACCACTTGACAGAAAAATGGAGATCTGAAAACTCAGTGCAGCTGGGTTCCCTGATTTAATAGGGCACTGTGGGTGTGTTAACATGTGCAGTCCCCTGTGGTGATCTACCTTCTCGTTAATGGACATGCTCATAACACTGCACATTTAATCCTGGGGGAAAGTAATGGGTTTTATCACTCACAGGGTGGTCCCTGTCCCTTGTCACGGCCCCTGCAAAACTCTCCTGACCTTCTCACCATGGTCAACAGGTATTTTTTATTAGTCTGATTTGCTGAGAAGGGGGAGCAGAAATAAAATGCAACTGTTCTGTAATCTGACAAATAGTTTCTGTGCTTAGGCTAGTAATTTTTGGTTTAGGTTTTACAAACCTGCATTACAGAGGTGCTTAACTGCATGGATAGCACAAGAAAGCATCATTACTTGTAAGAAATCAGGTTTCCTTCTGACAGCAGATCTGGAATCAGGCGCCTCGCCGGCTGATGGGAGCGAAGGGAGGATGCCATTCATTTCTTCAGAAGTTATTGCAGTGTGTCAAAAAATTGCCATTTTCTCATGGCATACGGAGTGGTACATGCCTGCCGTTATAACATGACCTATATAAAGACAGTGTCAAAGCTGTTGTTGCTATGTGCCGGAGGTTCTGCGTTTCTGGGCTTATTCAGAAAAACCCTCCATTTTTAATAGCAGACTTGCATGAACATGGAGTGCAGAATCTGGCCCCTGCAGCCTGCCTTGCTCTGTGAGCATGCGGATCAGCTCCTGTCAGTAATACCCTGCAGCTCCGACTCCATGCCAGGACAATTGTGGCAACAATACCAATAATCTTTAGCAAGACTAAGGTAAAGAGAAATAGTAGCTGTTAAAATTCAGGCGTTATTGTTCATTTGTCACCTCTGAGCTGGCTCACCTGCCCGGCTCCTCCATTCTGAGCAGAGCTGTGGGACCCAGTTCATTAAACTTAAAGTCCATAGTAAACATCTTGCCATAGTAAAGATGTCTTGCCAAGTCCAGCTGAAAGCTGCTAATGATGCAAAACCTCCTGAATTCATAGAGCAGTTTTCCGCATGTAGCGTGTTCCTCCTGCTCCTTAAGGAAAGTGCAGATTTGTACTAGCACATGGTCCTGTGGAAAGCAGCTTTTTGAGCATAAGGGTCTGAAACAGGAACCTGGTTGGTAACATTTCTGCAGGACTTTCTGGTAGAGGCATTTATTTTGCCAAGGAGCTTGAGTCTGAGGTATGCTGGATGTGGCTGTTGCACCAGAGTCCGTTTGGGATGTTGCTTTGCTTTTAGTTCATGCACACATCACTCGGTCTGCTCCAAGGGCCAGGGTGGGCTGGAGAGACAGGAATGGCTCTTTGGGTTGGTAAAGTGGCTGTTAATTGTATATGCATTTGTGTGCACCCACGTACCTATTGCATATAGGCAACGTGGTTAGAAACGGCTTTTTGTTGTGACCAGATTCATCGAGTAATTGAAATAGCTGTATGGTAGCACTTGTGAATGTCTATGACACGGAGCAGTTGGAGGGATGGAGATGGTGCCATGGTGGGCTTGAAGGGGCAGCCTCAGCACCAGAGGGGAGGTGGGTAATCACAACAGATTGCTGTATGAAGGCAGCAATGGATCAGCATCAGCCCCAGGTTGCAGAGCAGTTTCCATCTCTTCTGGGGTTGGGATTTCTGCACTGCTTGTGATGCCATCCTTCCTCAGTTCTGCCAGGTTAAGGGCATCTGCCCACACACTGGTCTTGTAAGACACGATGCTCTGCTGCTGGCTATGGCATATCATTGAGCATTAGGTTCTACTTATTTCACAGCTTACAACTGATCAACTATACAGTTGCTGTATATTCTTAGTAGAGGGGGCTTCTCCTGACAGTTTAATCATGCTGATTCAGCTCTGTAGTCTGGAGGAAGCCTGTTCTTTTTCCAGTGCAGATCTACTCACTGGGATACAGTGAAGATTTTGATGGACAAGGACTGTTTCTGGTCAGGAATCAGTTTCTGGAGAGCTTTGCTAGGTCTGCCAAACCACTGGGAAATGTACTAAAAACGGAGAGAGAGGGTATTTTCCTAGCATTTACTGGTGTGCTCAAAGGGAGAAAAAAATCATTAGAAACTGAAAGTTAGCATGTTTTCTTACCACCCATGGAATTACTCTTTAATATTAGAGTTTATTGTGTGAATTGCCAGCACAAGAGATGACTGGGAGACCTGCATCTGAACTCCCCCACGAGGCTCTGCAGCCATCTGTAAATCTTCTGAATTGTACACTCTAAGCTTATGATGTATTTAGAGCCCTTTGAGCAAATTACAGATTTGCATTAATTGCCTATAATTTCCTGTATAAGCACACAGTTGTTATTTGTTATGGTTTATTACGAAAAACATTCTTTATAAATATAGAATTAAATAGTGCTAATTGACTTTATTCTGATAGTGGTACTGGATGGGTCTAATTTCACCTTCATTGAGAAATCCTCCCCTTCCTTTCCCAATCCTGATTCTTGTATAATAGAACCATTAAACAACACGCAGGGGTCACTACAAATTCATCACCATTCCTCTGCTTTATCTCCTTCAGTTCTGTCTTGGTTCCCATGACAGTTTGTGCATCTTTGTGTTTGTTGGGAGTTACTGGAGGCATGCACCATCCATCCTGGCATGGCGTATTTGTATGCAGCATTGAAATACTTTGAGCCCTTTCTTTGTTCTTGCTGTTCTATCTACATAATTAAAGCAGTTGAAGTCTGCAAAGATGGACACTGAATCAACCCAGAGAGATAAAGATGCCTACTTATATTTATTTCTCCGCAAGATACATTCTTTATAAATCCTTCATGGCACATTAAATATTGACTCTTGCTTGTCTCAGTGAACAAAATAATTGTGCATCACTGAAGTCCTCCTTTGAAAGCACAGGATGGATTGCTGGGGCATTTTACTCAATATTTAATTAAATTCAGAGTTTTTAAAAAGATGGAGAAAACCTCATTCTGATATACGAGGAATCCAGGAACTTCAGAGCTGCAGTTGGTGTAACAGCAGCAAGCACTTTCTTCAAGGATGCTCTATGAAGCGTGGCTAACACAGACTGTTAGGAAAGATAGTTAGAAAAGGCATCAATATTTAGAAACCATGACTGAAGAATCTGATTTTTACAAAAATCCTACCTATAGATAATGAAAGTGTATTGTTGAAATTAACAAGTCTGGATCTTAAAGCATTAACCTTGCTTTAATTGCAAGTGCTCGTTAGCCATGGCACAGCCCTTGTTTTATGTGCTGGCACTTAGCATGTGATGAATGCTTCACGCTTGCCTGCAGTAATTCCCCCTGATGGCTGGGAAGCACGGCCTCTCTCAGCAGGACGTTTGCTGAGCACAGAGTCCTTCAGAAGGAAGGGAAAAGTGATTTTCCTAGTGCTTGAAGGAAAATCTGAGCACACACTTCATGCTGCAGCTGTGTCACCTGAAATTTTCTTTTAGTTTTTTTTTTGAGTGCAGGTAGCAAAATAACTGGTCTGGAGAGAATGTGGATTTCTGGGAGTGCTTTGGCAGTTGTACATGTAGGGAAAAGTGAAGTAATAGGACCTGGACTTGCAACAGAAGGCTTGCCGCTCTTGCCATTCTCTCCTTCGGGCTCTGTGTGCAGTGGGTGTCCATGTAGATATGCCTTCTTCCCAGTGTCTTCCTTGGGAAAGGTAAGCCAAGAAGAGCCCCACACTTGGAGCAGAAGATGTTAATATTTGCAGTAGTGCCTAGCTCTGGAGATAACCATTTCAGCAGAGGCAGCTTTATTCTTGCAAGCAGAGCTTATATTCTACACAAGGCAGAGTTGGGAGGCTTCGGTGGTCATTTGGTTATCCTAATGAAGTGCCATGTGGCTGAAAAGGTGGGGAAGACTTTTGTCTCATCAACTGAAACTCCATAAGTTCCCTCCCAGTGCTCAATGCAATTTGATTAAAGCACATTACAGATAGTGTGCTGGTAATGGTGCTATTGAGTATGGGTTCATTATGAACGTCTGTTCAGTGTGAAGGTAAAGAAGTCAACCAACAATATCCACATAGACCATAAAATGGCATCGAGGTGTAACATTTACTGTCCAATGGATAATCCAGGTGGTACTTCAGAAATGCTATGATGGTGTGAGGGTGTGTGTGGAACTGGAGAGAGAAATGGCAGCTTTAGAAACGTAGTGATAAATGCCTGCCATTGTTGGCTCAGCTTTCATCCTGTGTGAATAAGGTCAGGCTTTTTGTGGTAGATTTAACACAAGATTGAAGAAGAAATAATATGTGTTGGGTTTAGCGTATTGCAACACATTTCTGGGAGTGTTTGAACAGTGAAATATATAATAAGGTATAATATTGGCTAGAAATGGTTTTCTTTTTTTTTTGCAAGTAAAAGTCTTGAATTTAAATTAATTAAAAACAGAAGAAAGAGATTACCAGTGTTGAGTCTGGAAAATCATGTCTATGGACCTGATAAAACACAGGGTTAACTTAAGTCTCAATGCTTTAGGTATTAATTCACTTTTGTCTCAGGAGAAGGTGGGGATCAGCCTCTGGGGTATTCCTGGGTAGTGCTTTGGAATGTCTTTTTTTCCACTGCAAATGCTTTAAATATCTGTATTTATATGAAGAGAGCACTAAGACTGCGCGGACATAAAATGACCTTGGAGTTAGGACCTGGAGGCTGTCACTGCCACTCAAAGGTGGGACACAGTGGTGTCAGGAATGTGTCGGGTCCTGCTGAAGCTGAAATCTCTGACATGGCTGAATGTAGTTAATAGTGGTTTATGTCTTTGGCAGAGGTATTTGTGAGTAGTGGTTGTGATTCATAGCTTCTTCTCTCAGCAGTGTGTAGATGTAGGTCAGAGGTGGCTGAAGGTCTGAGGAGGAGCAATGCAGTCCTTGTGTTACTTTCCTGATGCCTTCTCCTCGATTGCTGACCAGCTGATATCCCCAAGGAGGGGACGTAGGTGGTTGGCAGGTCTCTGGTGGCTTCTCTGTGCCTGGGCAGGGACCAGTGTTGAGAGGACACTCAGCAGCTGCAGCCACACTGCTTGGTAGTGCAACCTGACAAGATGTGCCAAAATGTGCCATGTCTCATGGTGCTGTGACTTGACATGGTGGGGTGTGTGCTGCGTATGGATCCTGTCAGTGTTGGTGATGAAGCCATCAGTGATGCAAAACAGTGAATGAATTTAAAAAATAAATGAATTTCAAGAAGAAGCTGGGGTTTTTGACAGTGCTGTTTTGGAACGAGGGAAAACACATAGGCAAGAGATGCCATCAACATTGATACACCTTTTTCCCAAAAAAAACTTTGTCAAAGCAGTGCTTTTTTAGCTGGAAAAAAAAAACCACAAGCAAACTACTTCTTTCAGCAGAGATTTTAGCCAGCTCTAGTTTCACATCCTTGCTCTCCACCTAGGATGCATCATACCTTTTTTGACAGTTCAGCCTGTAGGGCAATGGCTTTCTGAACAGCGTGTGTGCGTACCATGTGGAGTGATGGTTGTGTTGAGGTTCTGCTGCTGCCCTACAGCTGATGATGTGTTTGACCCCTTCCAACCTAGATGGGCCTCTGGGACCCACCGTGAGGTGTGTGCATCCCTGCTCACCTATCAGGCAGCTCTGAACTGAAACAAAACTCTGCTCCTTGCTTACAGCAGCACTGCTTTGTGCTACCATCAGTGTTCAGTAACGATGTTTATGGGGAACAAGGAATGCCATTTTTAATAAATACTCATACTTCCCTAATGGATTAAATTGCTAAATGAATTAACCTAACTTTCTGCAAAATGTGTTTTAAAACAAACTTTATGGCTGCAATACTGACATACACTGCAGTCTATGGGGAGGAACTCAGGAAGATGCTGGCAGCCTGGGGATTTATTATTTACGGAACTTTTGAAGGTTTTCATCTTGCTGCAGCCTATGAGCAGATGGGTTTTAACATTTGATTTCCCTGGATCCTAATTAAAATTGGGAATGATGAAGTTAAGGAATAAAGTGACCATTACTTATCTTTTCTGCCATTAAGGTTTTATTTTTGCTCTCTCTTTCACTTCTCCAAGGCTATGCTGACTTCTGTTTTATTTTGACAGCATTTTGCAGTTGTGATGTGATTTGGCAGGAGTCTGAAGCAGCGTTTGGATCGACACACCTCTTCTGAAAGCCTACCTATCAAGTTGCACTCTGCAGTGTATTTGCAGTGGCTGTGGCCCTGTTGGTCCCATGTGGATGGACGCTGGGACTGCTGGTGTGATCGCAGTGCCGGGTGCTTCACAAGTAAGTTCTGTCCTCATCATCCCTGTGAGGCAGGAATGGGCCATTGCACCTCTGTAGGTGCAACAGGTAAATCCCATTGCTTCTGTGTGTAACATAATGGTATGGTGTGACACTGAGTTTCAGGTGCCGCCAGTCTTGCTGATGGGGAGTAACCTGCTCATTGTGCCATCCCTTAGCAGATGACAGCCCTATATGATGATGTTTCTAACTTAAATTCTGACTTACAAATGTAGCTTGGGGGTTGGGCTTTCTGATTGATATAGCTTTACATTTACATGACACTGACTTTTGCTGTTTCATCATGGCCAGAGTTGGAAATGTTAATTATGTTAATAATGGTTGTTTCAGCACTATGAGGGATTCTGCTGTTCTTCTGGAGAAGGGCTTACAGGTGTGGGTCTGAATCCAGCTGCAACACTAACTTATGCTGTGTTTTTAAAGTCTCAAAATCACAACAGAGGTTTCTAATGAGGTTATTAAGTGTATGCCCTCTCAGTCTGATCCTGCTCAGGTACACAGCTACCTCGCTTAGACATCTCTTCCCTTCTGTTAAATTGCACTGGGCTTCTAAAGGCTGCAGACATGGCCATGGCTATGGCTCTGTGCCCTTGAAACCGGAGCAACACATGATCAAGATGTGACCTGTGAGGCAGAGACTTCATTGGAAACTGGGAAGAATTAACTGCTAACATTAAGAAAGGGAATTATACAACCACAGTAATGAAACTCTTGGTTCAGGCCACCATCTGGTTGCTTAAGGTCAACAAGATATGCCTTACCCAAACACTTCATTGCTCAGCTGGCTCTCTGGCCCTGCACTAAGGTGCTTGGGTGTATTGGAGTCATTCGGATATGGAGATGAATCTGAACAACTGTGTCTGGAGTTGAGTAGCACATACAGTATACTTGCTGGCTCTCTGCTGTCCCTCTCGTTTTTGCCTTCATCATAGTTCAAAAGCTCTGTGTCCTGGCATGCTAGTTAGTTGCCAGCTGATGATGCAGCTAGTTCAAGCTGTGCAGGGGCTGGACACTGACACACCTTCAAAACCTAATCAAGAAACACTGGAATGGCTGTAATTGTGGTGGTTACACAGCATCTGTCCAGCTCCATGGCAACAGGTGTAAAATAAAGCCACTTTTGCTGTTGGTATGGTAAGATGACTAAAATGAGATGGTTGGTTATAAAGGCATAAAGGAAGCCTAGAAATGTACCGTCACCTTCTGAGATATATAGTTTATCTGAGTGTTTCCTGTCTGCCTTGGTATCTGCTCTTCTTAAAAGTTTTCATACATTAGAGGAATTGGGGGATTTTTTTTAAAGGAGAATATGAACTCCTAAGCATTTGGGCACTGAGAGAAAGTGTGAATTGAATCCTTTAAGGAGCTACAGTAAGTTGTCTATAGTGAGTAGTCCCACGCAGATTTATATATATTTTAGTGCTTTAAAATTATATAAATTTCCCAAAGATGAGGAAGGTTGCAAGTAAAGCTGACTAAGCGCAAAAATATAGAGCTAAATGTATGAATGAGATTTGGAAGTCTCTTAAAGAGTTTTATTAAATAATGATTAAAAAGATTGGGTTCAGATACCAAAATAAGGAAGAGGAGATGGAGATTAAGGCAAAAAATGCAAGTATGGAAAAGGGAAGTGAAGTAAAACAGTCTGGGCTCTTCCATTGAGGAACTCGTCAGGAGCAGCTGAGTATTTTTGGCTGGGTATGATGATTTTGAACAAGTTTACTAAAGCTAACAAACTATGTGAAGGCTGTTGTGTTCTCCAAAGGGCAGGTTAGTGACTATTCTGTGACGTACCCTTCTGTGAATCCTTTCAAAGTTGATTTGAATTTACGTAATGAAGAAGAATTGAATGAGTTTCACTGTGATAGTTTTCTGTTGCGTTTAGATGGGTGCTGTTTATAGAGATTTCATTATTATTTGGGCCTTTAACTCAGTGTGATGTATTGGTAATATGGGTATTGTTATATTTGAGTAGTTCCACCATGTGATCTGCCTTTCAGCTCTTTGAATTCCCAATATCTTTATTGTGTTTTCTACATCTTTTTCCTACTTTCTGGCTGCCTTGTAACTGCTCAAATACAAGAAGCTGCTCCCAGCACTTCCAGAACAGATCTGATGCCCTTTGATACAAACTCTCTAAACAAGAGCTAATGTCAATACTCATGGAGCTCTACATCTCAGGCACTGAGAATTCAGCTGAAATATTTAGAAGTGAGGAAAGTGAAGGGGAAAAAGGCTCTTCCCTGCACTTAGCCTTGTTGTTTATCTCTGAATGCCCAGTGCACCTCTGTGCACTGTTTTTATGGTGGAATATCAGAGGCAGAAATTCCGCCATGAGGCAGGGAGAGGTCTTTCTGTAGATGTCTTTGACTTAGTTTAGTACGCAGGAACAGTTGGTTATCAGTTGTCTGAAGTGTTGATCAGGGAGGAGAGGGAATGCTTCAATATGCATCTGCAGAAGTTCTACCTGCAGAGATGGGTGGCAAACACAGGCTCACCTGTGGGCTTTAACATGTGAACTGACACAAGGGCAGCCATTGTTTGGAGGAGGTGAAAGGAGCAGCCACTAATTATAGTCTTACTATAGCTGCTTTTCAATGCATCCTCTGCTTCAACCTTGAAGCAAACTCAGTCAGCCTGTTTGGGAGAGCAGTGATCTCATGGTGCAGAGATCATGTTCCCAGGGATACTCACAGGTTTGAATGAGGGAACTGGGTGGTTCCATCAGTCTTCTCTGCAGCAGTTCCCCAGTTTCTTTTTCTCCTCAGCAAGGAAGATAACCAAGATATGTAATATCTGTGTTAAGCTGCCAGGAAACAGAGCAGATGTGTCATCTCCCAACTCATCTGTATTTCTCAGCATGGCATGCGAGATGTGTGGTCCTCTGTAGGTTAGACAACAAATTACTAGTATTAAGGTGTTTGGGAGCGGTGCCCCCATGCAAACTTTGCCTCCCAAGAAGAAGTAATTCTAATATATCTCCCTCTCTGTAAGAGAAGGCCTCTCAATTTTATTATTATAATTTTTTTAAATTCAAAGTTCTTAATGTATGGTGAAAGCTCACACGGGCACTGTCTGCTTGCAGGTGAGCTTCCCATCAGGATAGCATTTTGTTCAGATGTCACCAGTACTTCAGCACTTGAGATACTGCCTGTGCTTGCAACACCCGAGCCATCTGCAGCAGGTTAGTTTCCTCAGGCTTCTCTAAATCTCTTATTCCTGTGATCTCCCAGAGTCATTTACAACCCCCCAATTTGCACCCTCCGGGTTGACCTTTAAGCCTTTCTTACCTTAGCTGAACTTGCAGCATATGCATCTGTTTACAAGGCTTTGCTTTCAACATAGCAGGGTATTATAGACTGAGTTTTCACCATATGGCACTTGCTTCACAGCTACATCTTCAAGACATTCCTTACAGATGCAGGGATCCCAGGCTGAGGCTTTTTCCAACATTGTGACCCCAGTGAATATCTTTATTGACTATCTTATATTCTCTGCAGCTACCAGCTCCTGTGCTGACTTACACTTTTTTTAGCTGTGCATTCAGAGACTCTCCTTACTATTACAGAAAAATCAAATAGGTACAATAATAGCTCAGGTCAGAAACACACTATTTTATGACCTTCACAAATCCTATTTACTCATGGGTTTTATGTGATAAATTAATACTTTAGTGAGAAGTGGTTTCAAAGTAGACATATTAAATAACACTTTTTTTTTGACCTGTAGCATCCTCAAGTCAAGAGTTCTTCAGATTTTCTTGCACATGTTTGTAGTTATTCATCAGGTTTGCAGCTGGTATGTTTCTATTCATTTGGGTCTGTTAGGGAAGCAGCTGAAGTGTTCTTAAGCATGAGATTCAGCCTTTGCTTTCATTTTCTGAATACAGATGATCTGCAATCTGTGGTCAACAGGAGCAGGGATCCAGCTTCTTAGACTTGAAGTGTTGTATGCAGTTCTGGTGTCCTCAACATGAAAAGGACATGGAACTGTTGGGACAAGTGCAGAGGAGGGCCACGAGGATGATGAGGGGACTGGAGCACCTCACGTATGAAGATAGGATGAGAAAGTTGGGGCTGTTCAGCCTGGAGAAAAGAAGACTGCATGGAGACCTCATAGCAGCCTTCCAGTATCTGAAGGGGGGCTATAGGGATGCTGGGGAGTGGGGACTCTTCATGAGGAACTGTAGTGATAGGACAAGGGGTAATGGGTTCAAACTTAAAGAGAGGAAGTTTAGATTGGATCTGAGGAAGAAGTTCTTTGCTGTAAGGGTGGTGAGGCATTGGAATGGGTTGCCCAGGGAAGTTGTGAATGCTCCATCGCTGGCGGTGTTCGAGGCCATGTTGGACAGAGCTTTGGGTGGCACTGTTTAGTGGGAGATGGCCCTGGGCATGGCAGGGGAGTTGGAACTAGATGATCTTAAGGTCCTTTCCAACCCTAACTATTCTATGATTCTGTGTGTGGTTGTCACAGCAAGCAGCAGCCTTGGCCATCAGCAAGGTTGTTTGGTGGGTTTCCCCCGTCTACTGCTTAGTATCTAGATGTCTACATTCCCTTTCTTTACGCGCTTCCATCTGAATTTGAAAGCCAAGTTAGACTGTTTTGTGATACTAATAGTTGTACTTTGTCCTGTATGTATCCTTACCCCCAACCCAGGGAGCAAATCTTCTCTTGGTGTTTAACAAAGGTAAAGTTGTGTATGAAGGCAATGATATGCTGCTCAATGGGAATGAGCACAGGGCCATAGAAATTACAACACCCAAGGCAGGAGAAGGGCATTGAGTGCTTAATACAATATTATCAGGCAATCCCAGTTGTTTATTATTGAGAGTTGTCCCATGAATTCTAAGCGTAATTCCAGGGATTTTAATGAATCCATATCTATCAGAGGTGCTACCCTGTAACCACAGAGCTACTGCAGGTAATACTTCCCTTTCAAAGAGGGAGAAGTGGTAGCTTCAGGTCAGTGCTCTGCAAGGTGTTGGAGAGGCTGAAGGAGTGATAATGGTTGATGTGACCTGTCTAGATTTAAGCAGAGCATCTAACACACAGGAAGTTATTATTTAAAGTTGAGATGATGGCAATTAATATTAACACTGTAAAGGAAAGAAGGAGCTGGCTGAAGGAGAGATACTGCGTTGTACGTGCCAGGGAGTTACTGTGGTGCATGGTAGCAGGGGGGTTAAGGCAGTGCTTTCTTAGCTTGCAGAAGTAAAATTGGCAATGCTAAGGAGGTCTAGATGTGATACAGGGAGGATTAATTAATATTGGTTAGGGTAATACAAGTGAAAGGAAACTGGGTAGCATAAAACGCAAAATAATGTTTGTAGCAACACTGTTATTATCTGGGGACTTGTCATCTTTGGATGATGGGGAGGGGAAAAGATTGGCCATATAATGGCTGGTTGTGGGATGAGTGAGGTATGTGGGCCCTTATGAAAAGACCGTGATTTATAGGTTTTAGGATTCATTTGGTAAGGCATCTTTAGTTAAGACTCAGCAAGGTTACAGCTGCTGTGTGAGGCCTTATTGTGACCTGATTAGGAATACTTTGTGCAGTTCTAGGAATTATGTTCCAAAGGATGTAATTATTTGGTTGAGGAGCAGAAAAGGGCTTTTGGGATGAAAAGAGCCGTGTAGGAACCTTCTTACAGAAGTGTGTTACAGGAGCTTGTCTTAGACTGGTAACATGGAGGCTGAGAGGGAATAGGCTTACTATAAATGCATCTGGGAGTAAGAGTCAACGAAGAAAAAGAAGATTTTCTTAAAGGAAAACATGGATTCACTATCAAATGAACTATAGATTTAAAACCCAGTGTTTGGATGGGAAACTAGTGGGTAATAAGTTGACTGCTGACCATTCAAGGAGTCAAGTGTTTCAAACTGGTAGCAGGGAAGAAGGAGCATAGCATATGTCCTGAACAGTTAGGAGCATGAGCTTTGCTAGCATCTCATCATTGTATTCGTGGGACCTGTGTCCGTTTGTCTTTCTGTCAATTCCTGATAATTTTCCATTCCCACTGTTTTTTTTTTTTCTTGCAGTCTTTTCTCTGCATGTCCTTTCTCCTTTCCTCTTTTCCTTGCTGAAGAGCATAATATAAAGGATATCATACTCTTGAGTCGGAGCTTTGGAAGCCAGTGCTTCAGCAAATGTGGAATTAAAGCAGAATTAATTTAGTTTGCACTAAAGGTTATAATAACATTTATTTATATATTATAGCAAATGGACTCAAAACTAGAGATTTGTCTCCTGGAAGAGCATTTTGATACAGTTTATTTCAATAAACTGGGAACATTAGAGATGCCTCTTTTAACTTGTGGTCTGAAATTAAAATGAAATGATCAGCCTATTGGCTAATTAAGAGAAGACAGTTGTAATTTAAGTTTTAATATTCAGTGTAGCTGTAAGTCACAGGGTAACAGTGGTGGCTAAAATAATATTATGAGAAACTGACATTTTCATTCCAGTGATGAACTTGTGCAATGAATCAACCAATTTAAAGTCTAATGGTGTCGTCAGTGTGGCTGAGTGTGCATGCTCTGCACTGACAGAGTCATGCTGTCCAAATGTAAAGCTGCTTTAAGTACAAGTTGATTTGGACTTTTATTTAGCTTTTCAGTTGAAAGGGGCTATTATCTGATATCACTTCCACCCAAAATGAGCACCAGCTCAACTAGCAGGGTATGAATTATATTTGATTGCGATAATGTCCATAAAAAGCCTGTGTAAAGCCAAAAGTTAAATACTCTTTTATTGGGGTGAGAACTGTTCATTTTGTGGGAGGAATTGTAAAATCCTACAGAAAAAGGGGGGGAGGAAGGTTTTCTTTACAGTTTGTGTTTGTGTATATATATATATATATATATATACACACAGATGTATGATATAGCACTGTGCCATGGCAGCCTGGCCATGTGCAGGCAGACGCTGATGGGGCTGATGGATTTTCTGGGTCAGTAGCTGCAGTTTCCCTTCAGCCAGTCCCTGTGGTGCCCCTCGGGGTGACCAGCCCCATCAGCATCAAGCTACGCTGAGCACCAGGCCAAGGGGACTGTTGGGCTTTGTCTACCCTGGAGCAAATAAGTCTGCCCAGGAAGGGCTGTGCTTACAGACCAGTTGGTTTGCATGAGGCTGCTGTGCAGAAGGTAAAAACTGAGGTATTGGTTGGTGGAGAAGAGAGGTGCCTTTCTCTTTGACTGGCTCTTTGGTGGGGCAGAGGCATCGCTGTGAAAACAGACCTTTCTGCCTGCAGAGAGAGTGAGTACGTGCAATATGGATTTGTTGTCTGATTTACTGCAACGTCTGGTTGGGCACTTTGTTGGGTTACACTGTAGAGGATGAGTGGAAAAGCAGGAGCAGTGCTTGCGCTTCTCACAGTGAAGGTTATGATATGGGTTCCAACATCTAATGTTCCCAGAGCAGTGCACCGTGAACCACATGTTCCATGGGCTGTGCTGGCACTGAAGGTACATATGCAAACTGCAGATTTGCTTGTTAGAAGTAGCCCATATGTCCTTGCTTCACACCCGGTGGGGATGTGGCTTTAACATGGCAGACCAGGGATTGAGTGCCCAGAGGTGGTTATGGAGGCGTTCAAGTTGCCTGTGGCTCGCATGGCACAAGAGGCAGCTCAGGCTCTCCTTGGTGCTCCTGCTGGGAACCCTCCCGGTGTGTTCAGCAGTACACAGAGCTTGCTCCATGATGTCCTCTGCTGTCTTCCCTAGTTTAAAGCTTTTAATCCAAATACAGCCATTTCTAAGAGTTTTATTTAGAGCGGATGTCATTATGCTTAAAATCGGGGGCTAATGACAGGATAGCCTGTTGGATGGTCAGGTTGAAGTGCATTGAAGGTCAAGATGGATGGGGCCTTGAGCAGCCTGGTCTAGTGGAAGGTGTCCCTGCCCATAGCAAAGGGTTGGAACTGAATTGTCTTCAAGGTCCCTTACAGCACAAACCATTCTATGATGACCTCAAAGCCCTAATGAGCTTCGTACTACCCAAGATCTGACTTTGCATGGAAAATGTCAAAGAGAGGTGAGAAACATCTCTGTGTCAGTGTAATCCATGGCACATGACCCCATGTCTACACTAAATTCCTTTTGCTTTAGTCCATCTCATTGTGAGAGGTAATATTTGAGCAGTAGCACTGGGTTTTTCTGGTCGAACTAAACCGTGAAACACTGTTTTATTGGAGAACACTCATTCTGTTGCTGGTGCTGTTCTTTTAAAAAGAATGGAATTATTGACTAAAGTCAAATAACTAAAAGGAAAACAAGGAAATCACAGTTTGTTTATAAATCGTTTATAATTTGTTTGTAAGCATAAAAAGAGGCTTCGTTTGTTGGCTGAATTATTCATGATGAATTATTTGCTCAGCACTAGTTAGTAGAAAATTTACAACTTTCTTCTTTCTCTGTTACTCTGTTCAGGCAGATAGCTGTTTCCTCTGTGGATACTATATTAAAATCTCCATGTACAGAACGCACCATTTCTTATTGCAGGCATCTATCTTGAAAGCAAAAGGAAAATATACCATGAAGATTGGCTTCTGTTATATTTATTGAGTTAAAACTTGCAGACCTCAATTGTCTCATTTATCATCAGGCTTGGTTGCATCTTTAAATAACCCCCTTTTTATCAACATATGTTCACAATATAACTTCTGAAAGTAGCAATTTGGCAGATTGAACTGTATTTTTCTGAATTGAATCTCTCTTCTCTCTGATTTAATATTTAATAACTAAAGCACATCTGCAAGTGAACTAGATAGAAATGACAACTCCTCTATGTGGGCTGAATAGGGGAAAAAATCCTGAAGGCAAGTAGTACCTTGGCTTTCAAAGGATGCTTTTAAGCTATTCAATTCTTACTTCTCTCTGAAATTTTTATAGCAGTTTGAACAACCTTGAATTAACAAATGTAAATTAGTGGCTTAAATTGCACTTAATACTCACCTAGGTAACTGCAGAGAAGTGAGTTCTGACTTCTTACAAATAGGTATTTCTAGAGAAGATCCACAACTTAATGATCTTTTTAGCATTGCAATACATGTATAAAGTCTTTTGTTTGAAATAAAATGCTGGTACTGCTCAAGAAAGGCCCAAGTTTGGCTTGCTATTTAAAGATGGGTCCAAATATATTTTTACCACCATTGGCTTAATTCAGACTTAAGTCAAGAATTGTCTTATTTAAAAAGACAAAAGGAGAGAAAGTCTTTCTTTTTGAGAGAAAATACATTCCTTATCTCTTGCAGTTTTGATGGGGTTTTAGGGATTTAAGGGACTGATGTGATTGCTGAACTGAACAGCTACATACACAGAAGTCAGAAGATGTGATTGCTGCCTGAAATAAATCTTGTCAGAGGTTTCATGGAATTTGAATAAGTCAGTACTCAGCACTTGTTTTGGTGTGCCTGGACTGTCGGGCTCCAGCAGGACTGTGCTGCATGAGAAGCCATTGGCCTCTATGGTGGTGCTGTACAAATACCAAAGGGACATGGAAGAAACAAACTAGGAAAGGATTTTCTTTTACTGCTTCTGGCTGGCTGGTTATTCATAGCCCTGGACATAAAAGCACAGCTTGATATTTGTGTCTGCCATTGCAGCTTTGTGCCTTAAAAAGAATATTCTGATTTTGTGGTAGCCTAAGTCTGATGGGGTAAATCTTTAGCCAAGACTTTGTCCCATCTGTTCAGCTATTTGGTGCTCCTTATGCTTCAGCGTGGGGGATGCAGTTGTAACCATGGGCTTCCCATCCTTTGTAGGCACGTCAGTGCCGTATAAGTAAACAGAAAAGTCCAATATGGCTTTAATTTCCCTCCACCTCTGTGTTTTGCAGGGTCACTGCATGCACCTCGTGTGCTGTGTGTCAGCACACAGGTGATTCCTCTTGGCCTGCTGGTTTCTGCTACAGGAGATGTGCTCTGGGAGAAGGGAATTGCATCTATGCCGAATGCTCCTGGGATGGTTTGGACATGTGTTACCTGTCTGCTTTCCATTAGCTTGGGCCCAATTCAGACTGCAAGATTAAATGGGTTTATATAATTATATAGCACTTTAAGATATAAGAAGAGTCACAGTAGTATTAAAGAGCAAAGAGCCCTTTGGCTTTTCCAATAAGCAGACAAAATATAATAAATTTCAATTTGCTAAATGCATGGTTACCACCTGCCCAATGAGCCCACCTTCCTGGATTGGCATATTCTGGTAACTGTTAAGGAGCCTTTGCCTTTCCTTGTATTGTTAGCATATTGGCAGCTTGCAGGTTTGGCATAAACATTTGGATGCCATTAGAATAAAGCAATATTGGATTGTTGTAGTGGGAAATGCAGAACCCTTCACTTAAGGAGAAACCTGTCCCTTCAAGTGCAGCTCCTCTTGCCCTCTTCCACTCAGCCTTGATGTGAGGTATCAATTGCATTCTGCTGGGGAACAAGGAATGGCTTTTAAATGTTGTTGGGGATTTGTTTCCCCCCTTAATTGTGCTCATTCCTGTCTTCCTCCAGCACTTAATTGATTTCTGCATTCTTTTCAACATCTTCTTCCAGGCCTGAAGGGCGTCAGGGTGGCATCTTTCCTGACAGGGGCGAGTGATTCAGCTTAAACAGTGTGAGAGCTGTCTTGAAAGGTGAGGAGAATAATTAACTGGCAATTTTGACCTGCTAATTAAATGGAGTGATCATTTCACACTACTACAATCTATAATAATTCATGTGTGCCTTGGTAGGCAGAGATTTACAGTCTGTGTGGAAGGAACCACAGGCCCTTTCTTGAATGCAATAGATCCTTGGAACTTGACCTGCTTTGGAGAGCAATTGCAAGGTTTGGGCTGATGAGAAGCTGAAGGGTTGATGGGTGCGTGCATGGGGCAAACCTGGCCAGCTCCTGCTGGGTTTCATTTTCAGTCTTTGAAGTGAGTTCAGCCCACGGGGTAGGAGCTGAGCTCAGAGCCCTTGGGCTGGGTCTGCAGGGGGTGGCTGTGGCCCTATTTGCTCCCGGGTACTCTGGGAAGGGTAAGGAGGGGTTTCCAGGCAGCGTGGTGATATTTCACTGCCTGCTTTCTGGCACGGTTGTGCGGTGTGCCAGTTGGTGTCCACGAGTCCTCTGTGCTCAGCACAGTGTGTCCTCCGGCAGATTGAAATGAGGAGTTTGTGCTGCTGACATCCAGGGAGCTGTGCCGGTCTGAAATTAGTGTAAGTAAACAAGGATGAGAAGGAGCAGAGACGTTTATGGAAGAGGGGAATGGCATTACCCGGGTGGTCTCTCACTTCTGCAGACCCCCAGTGTGGCTCTGGCAGCTGACAGCATTACTCAAGCTATTTTTGCATCCTCAGACATGTGTTCACTCTCCTAGAAACCCCGATAATGTAAAAAATAGCTCTTCCCAAAGATCCCGGGACAGGTGACAAACACAATCCCCGCACAAATGGGCAACAAAGATGTCCGAAGGAAAGCTTGGAATGAAACTGTTGCTGGGGAGAAATGAAAGCTTAGGGTTGGGAAGTGCAACAGGACTCGTGATACGTAATTAACATCAGCTGTTTCAAGACTTGCACTTATTACACAGCGTTTGTTCTGGTTTTTTCCAAACTCCCAGAACTATGGAGTTCTTTGAGAATTTCAGGGATCAATAGCCCATTACAACAGTGACACAAACTCTGAGCCTAATTACCAGCAACAGCACAGGAGAGCTTACCTAGAGAGTTATAGGAATTATTGGGATGGGCAAAAATGTGTGGTGGTACTATCCCCTTTTTTATGTATTTTTCCTATATGCCTTGATCTCCAGAGGGCTACGGAGTTCAGGATGAAGAGGAGGATCATTGTCTTTTATCAAACCTTAGACTGCAAGCACAGCATCTGTTTTTCACTGCTTTCTGATTTTCTGCAATACAAGAAGCCCACTTGTTTTACTAGCACAGCTCCTAAACCTTGCTGCATTTCATTCCTAATGAGGCCTACAGATGTACAATGTATTTTTTTTTTTCTCTTTAAAATGGTTCTGTGTATAGGAACTTTGTTCCCCCTTGTATTAAAGTGAATCTGTGCTGCAGGAATCTGAAAATACCACATTTAATTAGACTTGCTTATCTCCTGCTCTACAGACATCATGAAACCCACTGCGTGTTAAGGGCTTGGGATCAGATTTAACATCCATCCAATTAAAGTGTCGTAAGTAAGCATGGCCATTTCCTCTGGATCCTAGGGTGAATGATCTGCCCTCCTGTGAAGTCTCGGATGCATATGTTAGTAGAGCAGGGAAATGCTGTAACATTAACATATCTGGTAGTTCACATACTGGTAACCTTGTTATATGGACATTAAGTGTTTTTATCAGAATTATAACAGTTTTCACCAGGGCTAGTTTTCACCTGCTGGAAATGAGGGGAGTGTGTGCCTGAGTGCCCCAGAAAAGCATCATGGGCACTGAGAAAGACAGTTTGTCTCTGTTCTTGCCTGCAAAGGCAGGAGGCATTGATGCTTTCTTTCCTCATGTACTGTATATTAAATAGCTGTAAATACAAATACAGCTCTTCCTGGGAGGTATCCAGTCTTGATTCTGAAATACGTAGTGATGGTAGACTTGCTGCTTCTCAGCTTGGTGTTATCCACACTGATTAAATGCATTTGGGTGTTCTCATTTGAATTTTTCAGCATTCAGTCATTTATTCCCCTTTCACCTTTCAGCACGAGATTGAAGAACCCTCTGATGCCTTTTTACCCTCCCTGAAGATAATCAAGGCAATGTGCTGTAATCAAGACATCTCTCGATTATCTTCTTGCTAAACTAGGTTGATCTTTATTCAGTTTCTGCCAGACATTAAATCCTTTCCTGGTATTTTCAGTTGTTCTTCAGGATGAAGGAATGAGGAAGAGGAATGAATACTACGCTGTAGTGGTGTTGGTGTCCTTAGTGCTATATATGGGTCCCCATCTCTGCTCCCTGAGGGACCTGCCAGTGCCTTGCTGCAGCATGCAGCTGGTGACCTTGTTGCAGAGATGCTCTGCTCTGGGAGGTGGCTTGGCTTGGAAACAGGGAGGCTTCATCAGGTTATGCATGGGAGTGTATGTATTTTATATATATATATATATATATATACACACCCCATGATATTGAGAGATACACCTGTAAATTTTCTAGGTACCTACTATACATGGCAAGTCCATTGAAATGAACATGTAGGTAACTTCCCCAAAATGTTAAACCAGGACAATGTCTTGAATTCAGTCCTTTACGCCAGGAAGTTGTGAACTTTGTATTTATAAAAAAGGCAAAAAAATGTGCCCCATTTTAGCTATTGAAACTGAATTTGGCTTCTGAGGTTCATTTAGTCACTGCAATGACTTATTTAGAGAGAACGCTGCAGAAGTGTAATTTATCTTTATTTGTCAGCTCCCCAGAGCGGAGTTCTTTTGAAGGGCAAAAGTGGATAGAAGGTAAGAATGAATCTTAAGCTGTCTAATTTTTGACCTGTGATTTCTTTCAGTTGTTGTGTTTAGAGTGTTTCAAACAGTAGTGTCATTGGTGGAACCTATGAGGTGTTGTCAGCTGGTGATGTGGCTGAGCCTGTGAAATGCCACAGTGGTTTACGTGTTTTAACCAGGGGAACATGTACAAGATGTAATGGGGACAGGAATGAGGGGAGTTTTCTGCGGATCTTCATAGTTATGGTGGAAAACATTAAGCAATGGATATTGTAAATTGAGTGAAAATGGAAATATTTTCACTCTGTTTCAATGTGATGGCAGCAGCAGTAGGAGCCTCATCCATCGCCCACCAAAGTCAATAGGGAAGACTCCTATCGATTTCAGAAGGGCTTGAATCTTATTTAATGAAAACATCACTAAAGACAACGTGCACATGTCCTGACTAATGTTGTTGTAAGAGAAACTGCTTCCTGCTGTGCATTTAAAAATGGGTCCCTTCTGTGATTAATGCTGATCCCTAGGAAAGCTATCCTTGTGCTAGGTCATCCGTGCACACGGATGGAGCGCTTCATCTCAAAGGGTTACAAAATCTTCTGTCAATTATAGGAGTTAATTGACATGTTAAATCCCACTAATGAACTGACATTTGGGAATAAACTTGTTAACGTTTCTAACAGTAACTTTGTTTACTTGCCTAGTGCCCTGGGTTTGGTTTTGTGGTTGCATTGTCCTGCTCTGGTGCCTTCTTCCAGGTTCTGGTCCAAGCACCTAACTCAAACTTTTTCCTCTTTGGCTCTATCTGAAACCAAAGTCTAACAAGTGTATTTTTCTGGTTCCACTGTAGACAAAGCTAGAACCTTGACAGGCCAACGGCAGAAGTCTTCCAAGAGCGGTTATTCTCTGTAGGGCAAGGTCTTGGCTGCCAAAGAGAGAAAACTAATGAAGATTGGCAGTTAGGCTAGAAACTGGTACTGTGGTGGTGAAAATCAGGTAGGCTTTACAGTTCTGTTGGCTGATGAAGTCATGCTTGTTCACAGGATATACTGTTGGTGTAATTTAGCCACTGTCAAAGCTGCTGCACTTAACATTGCAGTCAGAAATAGCAGTGAGATAGTTAATGTACTTCAGCTATCTTCACCCTAAAACCTTCTGTCTTTATTCATAGTGAAGCCATACAATTCCAGATTGCTTGTATGAAGTCAAATGCCACCTGTATCCCAACTCCTGCAGGAAATCAGAAGTCATCTTAGAGAATTACCTAAATTCTCTATAAAATAGAGAAATTAAAAAGTATATAAAGCATATAAATTGATGTCAGAGTCATCAAGGGTTTGGGTAGCTTGTATCTGATACTGCTTCATTATAAAATGAGTCCAACAATAAATTTTGTGCTTCCCATGAAGTGTATCTAGGTACATGTGTGGGAGAACTTCATCTTGAAGTTCACATCTATTATGACTTGATTAAATGCAGTGAACCAATGCTCACTAGTG
This sequence comes from Forpus xanthops, assembly GCA_032466535.1. Lineage (NCBI taxonomy): Eukaryota > Metazoa > Chordata > Aves > Psittaciformes > Psittacidae > Forpus > Forpus xanthops. The sequence continues at coordinate 38,585 of JASSUY010014654.1, read as the reverse complement.
AAATTATTTTAAGTACAGACTCCTAAACTTAGGCTTATTTTTTACAAACGTTTGATTGTCCTTAACAGAAATTGTTAAAGATGCGTAAGCAAATATTGTGTTTCCAAAGCAGCACGAGGAACTTGGATGTAGTAATAATAGTACTTTGAATTAGAATATTAGGCTTTGATTAGAGGCAGTGTCTGGCAGTTAAAGTTCACACATTTTGCTCTATCACATAATGGCATTTACTTTAGATTTTCTCATTTCTCTTTGAACAGTTCAGTTTGGTTAATGAGACTTAGGAGATAAAAGTCTTTTTGATTCTGTTTCCTTGAAGAATATTCCAAAGGTAAATCTGATATTTTAGGTATTATAATTGCTATGAATTCTTTAGTTCCCTTTTTCATTTTTCTCTTTTTATTTCATGCTCTTCTGCTCGTGTTCATTTTTTACCAAGTGTCTTGATTTACCAGGGATATAGCTAAAAAGTTGACCTCGTGTATATGGTGATAGAAAGACAAAAGCAGGAAAGGACAAGTAGTGTGCACCAGTATTTGTTTCTACCATGTGCTCAAAGACAAATTTATGGTGGCTGCTTGGTTTTGTATTGCCCATTAAAGTAGTATCCATCCATGGTGGTCAGCAGACTGCACAGATGGATTTCCAGTTGTCATGGTTTAAGGTCCTCACGCCATTCAGTTTTGCTCTCTCACTCACTTCCTCCTCTTTCTTCCCACCACTCCTGGAGGGGTGAGAAGGAGAATCAAAAGAATGCAACTCCCACAGGTTAAGAACAGTTTAGTAACTGAAGTATAACACAAATCACTGCTGCTACCACCAATAATAATACAAGAAAAATACAAGGGAAAAGAATACAATAGCTCACCACCTATATTCCCAGCCCAACCAAGCAGTGCACCCCTCAACCCTTCCGGGTCTCTGCTCTCCGTTTCTACATCCTAGGCATGATGTGCTGTGGTATGGAATACCTCTTTGGTCAGTTTGGGTCAGGTGCCCTGTTTCTGCCTCCTCTCAGCTTCCCCTCCTCCCCGGCTGAAAGTCCCTGGCCAGCCTAAACATTCTAAGTCATAACTATAAACACTGGTGTTATCAGCACTGTTCCCAAGCTGAAAGTCAAAACCACAATGCTGCACCAGCTACTACTTAAAGGAGAAAAATGACTGCTGCTGCTGCTGAACCCATGACACTAGTTTAGTGAGGTTCGACTTCATTCACCTTTATGTGAATTCTGGTTCTTTCTGCTCCAGCCTGGGTGTGTCAAGGATCTTGTACAGCCACCACTGCACATGACGGATCAGCAAGGAACTAGTAGGGATGAGATGTGAAAACTGAGACAGGTTGAAAGCCCTTTGGGAAGCTGGGACAGTAATTAAAGCTGGCAGTAATTAAGCATGTCCTAGCTCTGGCAAGAGGAAGTTCCACTGCAATCAGCAGAAGCTCTTGGCTGTCCTACCTGGTTTGTAACTCAGGAGAGGACCCTAAGGGAGCCAGTGTGTGTGCCTAAATACAGGATCATTTAGCTGCCCTTCTTTCTGGTGGAGAAATAAGCTGGAGCAGAGCTGGGCACAGTTTGAAGCACACAGTACTCATACCTTTCAGTAGATTTTTGTCTTGGGTATTTTCTTTTTCACCCATAGGTTTGGATCATAGATGAGGAAACCCAATGGCACAGGAGGTACCAGCAAAACCCCTATGCCAGGGATGCCCATAGCAGCCTTCATGTTGTGCTTCAGGCTCCTCCACCTGCAACCACGGAGAAGGATTTTCTGCTCTGTATTTGGGCACTGCCATAGAAGTAGAACCTGGAGAGATTTGAGGATGTGCTGTAAAAGGAAGAATAGCTGATAGGATCTGTGTGCATAGGCATAAGGCGAGCTGTTCTCTGCTTTTACCAGTCCCTTAGCTTTAAGCAGCTATAGTAAACTAACTAAAACAGTCACAAAATCATGCTAATTGCCTTTCTTTTTATTAAATTTTTCTTTCTCTCCTTCCTCCTTTTTACCATAAAGTGGAGGAGGTTTAAGTGAGGGTAGAATGCTGGTGACACCAAGGCAGCCCTATATAGAGCCCTGGAGAGGATCAGCAGCAAGAGGAGCTGGGCCTTCTGCTGACCTGAACACTTCAGCCCTCATCAGCCGCTGCTATTAAATGGTTCCAGAAATAAAGATCTTTGTTCCAAACCCCATTTTAGGTTGCTAAGTGACAGCAGTATGCTTGCCTTTCACATTACTTACTAAACCCAGCTTCTAAAAGCAAGGAAACAAATAGTTAAAGGCACGATAAAAGTCAATGCCAGGTGTTAAATACATTATTCCTACCCAGGGGAAAGATGTGCATGTTTCAGTTCACATGAAGACCAGACCTCTGTCTCAGGGCAGGGTGCACTGAGGGCTGGGGAGGAAGAGGTAGTTAAGCCTTGTCAAAGCTGTGTGTGCTGACCATATTCCTTCCAGTGAGGGGATGCTGTGGGGGAGAGAACTTGGGCGGGGGGGGAGGTATGTTTTTATCAGGCCATGCTCTTGTCTGTTCCTTCTGCAAGCATACAGGCTGTGGTGGTGGACGTTGATCAAGGATGTGTTTCAATGTCCTGCTGCTGTTTTTCACTTTTGCTTTGTTCCCAGCAATCCAGGTATTGCTATAAATGATGGTGTTATTAAATGGTGCACCTTTTTCTCCCTCTAAAGTGCCCCTTGAACATCAAAATCCAGACGTGTTTAATTTTCTCTGTCTACAATGGTTTTCTTTAGAGGCAGAAAGATAACAACATATGTTTAGAAATATGATAATAATTAAATACATATATCCAAAAGGAGCTTTCAATTTAGGTTTGTGTTAAACCAATGCGACATCATTCCTGTGGTCCTTAGCAAGTAGAAGAGTTGTTCAGAGCTGACTTATTTTACCTTTAGGAGCATCCTGTGTGGTCCTTAGGTCTGTGGAGAGAAAATCAAGTGGGTGATGCCTCAGTTATGCCTTGAATTTAGAGCAATGACTTAATCATTTTAGCATGTAGGGGAAAATAACCTGTGCCAGATAAGCCTCTAGAGCTGCACGCTACCTCCCTGGAGGGAGGGACTAGAGCTGAGAGGGACTAAAATAGGATTTCTTAATAAAAGCTCATTAGCAGTGCCTGCGTTGTGGTCCCAGCATTAACTATGACAAATATGTATATTTCATGATCACAGGAAAGTGCTATTCAAATATAAATAATTCCTTCTGTACAGCATACTTGTAAAAAAAAGTCAGATATTTTCAGTCAACAGCAGTTGTCTTTGTAAAGCTCCTCATCAGCTGTGATAAGCTATTAGGGGAATGTTTATGGACACATCGAAAATAGACTCCCAAAAGCATCCATCATCTTTATTGCCCCTTCCTGAAGTGAAAGGGCTTATTTCGTTGCTGGAAGAGTTTGCAACGGGCTGATTGAAACTTGGGAAGATGAAGGTAATTGGCATGGTTTAGTGTTTTTCCAGACATGGCAACAGGGTTTGATACAAAAAATGAGAGAACTCACGTTCCTCTCTAGTAGTGAAAATGCACTGCACAGTCCGCAACCTGGAGAATCCTCTGAATTACAGAAATAATCTGATGCTTTATGCTAGTTTGGTTTAATATAGGTCTTAATGCCTCACAATAGGAGTTTTAGCGCCCTTATGGTCAGTGCACCTCAAAACCATTTGCAAAGGGCAGCGGCTTTGTCATTTCAGTGGCTGTTGGAAAGTTCTGGGTTGGTTTCCAGGCTTTGAAGGCGGAGATGCTCAGTGGTGTGGGAGGGCTGTGAGAGACCTCTGCCTAGCACCTCCCTCCACACTCTCTGAAGCATTCGTAGCTGCTGCCAACGTCAAGGTGTTTGCTTCCATTGGATTACTGTTTGTTATAACTAGTTCTCTTCACAGAACACGGTGTTGTACAAATCCTGAGTGTCTGTCCTCTGCAAGGCATTAAGTGCTTGAACAGAAAAGGCAACAAAAATGCCCCTATATTCCCATATAGGAACTGCTTAATAAAAGCACCATAAAGGTGCTTGGGCTGTGCTGCTCTGCATTGTACCACTTTAAACATTCATGCTCCACAGGCAGTAGGAAGTTGCTTAAAACCTACAAAGCTGCAAAAATGGAAATGAAACTTTTAAATAACAGTCATATTGTAGGTATGCGCTGCAATCCATTGTGCCTTACCTGATGTGGTAATTACTGCTGTTACAGAGCGTTTTAATTACCACAGTGAGTCAAACTTCTACATCTTATGAAAGCTCCTGACTAAAAAGCCTGTATTATATATGCAGAGAGACACTTTTTTCTCTGCTGATGTTTTCCTTCCTTCATGTTTACCTGTTAACAGAGCCCTATTGCTGCTGCTGCATCTCCTAATTGTTTACAAGTTTCAAGGTTTTCTCCAGCATTGTGTGGAAAACAGAAACATTTTCTTCATAGACTTATTAGATTATCAATGGTCCCTCATTTTATAAGCATGCTTTTAAAATCTGTCTTGGGGAGCAACTATTTGATCCAGTGATTCTGCAAGCTGAGGGTGAGAGGACTGCAAGTGTGAGTTTGAGTCATTTACCAGATTTACAAACGTTTTCTCAGGGTGAGATTAGAACTAATGCTGGTCTTTAAAGGCCAGCCTGCAGAACATGACTGTAAACAGCTTTTCAGAGCCTGGAACAGGAGATGCTTGAATGGAATTATACACCTCCTCTGTTGTTCAGTTGGGTCTGAGCACAACAATGGAGAAGATTAATCGAAATTAATTTTGCACACTGTGGGAAGTTCTGAATGGGAAGCTTGTGTAAACCTCGTGTGTTCGATTCCCTGTCAGGTTGTCTGTCTTTTGCTGTACATTCTGCTGAGGAACAAAGGGATAGGAGCCGTTTTCGATAGTGTCCTTTTGGTTTCATCCTGGGCTACTGATCAGTTCTGCTGCAAGTACCTTGCTTTGGCTCGTAGCTTTGGTCTCCCTCTGCCTCAAACACCCAGTGCTGCCCTTGAAAACCCATCACTGCCCCAAGGTCACATCTAAACACAATTTCACAGCCCAGCCTTAGCACACTTAAGCAGCAAAATCACAGGTAGATGTGGAAGAAAGCCACTAGATGAGACACAACGTGGAGTAGTTCATTGACTTTTGACTTCAGCCTGGGGTGTCATGGAGCCCAGGGTTGGATGGTAGTGAGAATCCACGGGGCTGCAAAGGGGAGAAGAGGAGGGATGGTGTGAACTATTATTGCAGCCTGCATAGATATGGTACAACATTTATACTGAGTAGTTATAAATTGGCATTCATGAGCCCATGCTTGTTCTAGGAGCAATTGCGTATACCCACAGGTACTTCCCTTTGATGTTTCTTTAGTCTTCAAGATCAAAATCAACCTTGTGGCTGAAAACAGTCTTTGCAGAAAGTACTCGACCATCTGTGAAAAGCAGTTGGATTTCTCTAATCCGCATTGCGGGTGCTCAGCTGCCCCCAAACCGGGTGGCTCATGTGACCCCTTCACCCTATTAAGAACACTGCCCAAGAAGGATGTGATGGACACCTGGTTTGCATTTTAAAAGGCCATGTTTTTGCATGAAAAGCAAAGAGCAGTTGCTCCACCTGTCTCATTGGTGTGTGGGCTTCCAGGTAGGTCCATCGTGAAGATAATGAAGCATGTGTTGCTGTCAGTTGTGTGTACAACCTGTGTGTATTTTGGGAGGCCTTGGCAAAATCAGGGGCCGTGACTGATAATGGCAGCATGCATGTCTGGGCAGGGGGTGCTGCATGGAGAAATCAGAGGACAGCAGTTCCAGGAAGCAGGTGATGAGTGTGCATATGAGAAGGAATAAAGCTAAAGGTTGGCCCTCTCATACAGCCGGGGTGATAATCAGCAGATTGCAGGAAAGCAAGGACGCTTCTGGCCATTGCACAATATTACTTATTTATGATTTACTACTTTATTGACATGGAAGATGGTTTTGGAGAGCAGCTGATACAGGTTTTGCAATTTAATTTTTAGCTGTATGGGGTCAGTGTGTGATGAGAATCTCACACGATGGCTGCAAAAGATACCTTTATTATTCTTTGTTATAGCTCTGGAAGGTTCAAATTGTTCTTGGGAAATGAAGAACAAAAAATACATACAATGACTAGATTAACTTCCTGGCAATTGCACTATAGCTCTTTTCAGCACCAAGGCAAAAGTAGTTCCTGAATGCATGTCTCAAACCTACAAATTTCTTTACTAAGAAATTAATGAAACAGTGGACAAACAGGAATTGCTAAATCCATCCCCTTATTAAATCTGCCAAGCCACTGTGAAATAAAGATTTGTAGTCACGCAGTTTGTTATGTGAACCAGATTTCCTCTGTTCATGAGAAAAATCCATAGGAGGAGGAGATGTACAGTGGACCTATTTGCTGTGAAAATTGAGTGCAGCACGGGAGTGTTCTTTGAAAGCACATGACTTCCATTAAATGTTATTGTCTGTTTTAAGGGGAAAACAGCAAATAACTGTTTTGGTTTGGATGTTATGTTTCTGTTCTTCATGCAAGTACAAAGTAAAGGGTTTGTGCTCTTGTAAATGAAAACTGGCTGTTTATTGCAGTCTGTTTCTCGTTTGTTGTTGGTATTCTTGCAGTCTATCTTGCTAGTGGGGAAGATTTGGGGTATGAGAATGAGGCACAGATACTGGGTGAGTTCACGGCATGTGTAGATCATGAGCTTTTCCTTTCTGCCTCCTGATGTGGAGCAGTGGAGCCTCATTCTTTCGAGAGTAAACCAGCCTGTGGTCCTGCCCACACCAGCACAAACCAGCACAGAGCTGGGGCATTCCCCTGCCCCGCTGTGCAGCACTTGGCTCCTGCAGCATCTCTGCAGCCCGCTCCAGCATGCACCCTGAGGTCAGGAGTTCAGCACCAGAGTGCTGCTCATGGGAGGCAATGGAGTTGCACTTGAATGTGTTTGACTGGAAGTTCCTATGCTGTGTGAGGACATCCTCCAGTTCTGAGCACCTGCATAGCCCAGGTGCCTTTGGCAATCACATTGCTAAAGGTTAAGGAGGATGTCTCTGGAGTGTAGGAAAAAACTGAGAGTAAATGGCTCTTTAGTTTAGAGTCTGTGTTATCATAATCGTTTCCCAGAGTGAAAATCTCACTTCAAGGAATATGGGAACATTTTTTTCTTAAACACAACTCCTTACTTTAGGTTTTAGTGGCAGTATTAAAAATATGTGTAGGAACTATAACACTTTATACCTGTATGGCAGCTATTAACCAGAAAAGTCTCTATTTGAATGTTTATTTATTGCAGATACAGAAATTGTACCACCTGCTGCTGGAAAAGAAGCAGCAATGAATATTATGGGAACTGCTCTATGATAGCTAGTAGGGGAAGGCTTCTCAGCACTCACTTACTAAGCAGCCAGAGTATTGAGAATACCATTAGGTCATTAAAGATCCCTGGGAGACAGGACCTCAGTTTTGCACCTTGGTAGAAACACGTTTAAAAGTATGTTAAGAAATGCAGAAAACAAATCTTACTGCCAGCTTTCTATGGACAGGACGGTTGCCAAGCTCACACACACACTGCTGCTGTTGTATTGTTTGGCTCTATTCATTTGGTAAGCAACTGCTTTTCATCTGTCCCATCCTCATCTAATCCCATTGAAATAACATTCTCACAGGTTTCTGCAACTTTGCGGTGCCTGCAGAGTGAGTGTCTCTTGTGCCAAACAGAAATGGCAGTTCCCAGGTGCTCCTTTTGCTTTTAGTGCTTCTGATTTTCTTCTGCATCAGTGCTGGCCTGCAGCATCCTGGCAAATGCTGAAGGACTGTCAAGTGAACTGGTCCTGTGAGCGTTTTAATGCATTTTCAAAGTGAACCGCTACTAATTAACGTGTAAACTCCTTGCCACCCTTAATAAGATAAATCGGTGATTTCTTGATTCTTATGCACAGTTTATGGTAATTTTAAGCCCTACAGAAAGTGGCTGTTTCCATGAACAAATGTGGATAATTAGCTGTAGATAGTTATTATGCAAATTTAATAATCTGCACCTTTGAATGGAAGTGGATGAGCAGGTTGAGCATAATGCCCAGATTTCGCATGCAAATGGAAAGGCTGTTACGTGTGAGCTGCCCAGGTTGCCCATGCTTCAGATCCAATGCAGAGAAATCAATCTAGGAAATCGGCTCCAGAAATCACCCCAACCTTTTCTCCATCTCCAGGTATGAGGTGACAGGGGTTGGGAGGCATATGAGGGAGCCTGCCCATTGCCAGCAGGCTCTTCCCTGCTCACAGTTACAAATGAGCAAGCCACGCTTCCAGAGGGGAATGATAACAGTGCAGCGCTGACAGCATTAGGGTTAATGTTCTGGGTAATTATGGAGACGAGCTCTCTAACTAGCTGCACGGCACCACTGGTGCAGCTGCAGGCAGTGCCGCAGAACTCAATCCTACCTTTTAATTTAAGAGCATGGATAGGGCAATAAATGGATCAAACCTGCCATGGGGCTGCGACAGCATCTCACAGGGCGTGCTCGTTCCGGGGGCCTCGGCTAATTAGCAGCTTCAGCCAAGGGGCTGGGAGATCACGGGGGCTCTCACGCTGTGCTGCCCTGATTTGAGGGGCCTGTCTCGGGTTCGTCACAGTCTCTTTGTGCTCAAAGACTAATAGTTGAAGCAGAGCACCAAGAGTGGTGTGGTTGGGCTGCAAGAAGAGTTTGGGACTTGCGCAGAGGCTGTGCTTGAATTATCTGTGTGACGTTTCAAAGCGTGTACTTTGTCAGCACTATTTGCTCTTAATGCCTGGGAGGGGTTGGTGGCAGAGTCTTGTTGTGGCTTTCTTTGACCAAAACCTCACTTCAGTGCAATCGAAAGGTTTGGGCAAGTATTGATAGCTTTGAGATTTATTTAGAAAAATGCTGACAGTGTACCTTTTACAGGACTTTAGTCGAGGGCACATAGTGGTAGGACAAGGGGAAATGGCTTTAAACTGAAAGGGGGCAGATTTAGGTTAGATATCAGGAAGAAGCTGCACATTGGCTGAGCTGGTGAGCCCCTTCAGGAGGTGAGCTCTGTGCCAGTGCAATTCGAAGAAAGTATGTTTTTATAGACTGATCTCTTTTGTATCAGTTAGATTGTTGTTCACCTCAACTGTCTCTGCTTCATCATAAGTAATCAAGAGCTGCCTTTGACCAGAGTAGCAGATAGCAACATGCTTTAGATATATTTTTCCTATGATGGGTTTCAGCTGCACTGCTGTTGCCACACAGTTTGTCATTTACAGTGGTTTCGGTTTTCCCACATCTCAGCTTCTGCCGCTCAGAAGTCCTCTCACAGTGCACTGCCGATTGTCATTTGGTACCAAAGGCTGTGGTGCTTGCTCAGTTGTGGCCCTGTCAGGGGTGTGTAATTGCACACTTGCTCTGCTGCCAGGTCCGCTTGAAGGAGGGCTGATGCCCGCAGCAGAGCAGGCTTTCGGAACACTGTCTTGCTGTGTGAATATTCTGTGACTTTGAAGTGGACATCTCTTAATAGTCAGATAAATCCTTGATATCCCAAACCCAGAGGTCTGGCTGCTGCATCCCACAGAGGGATTAAATTGCCAGGACCAGCTCTGTCTTGGTTGACCCAAGCTCCCCTGTGCCCCCATCACTCCCCGCTGGGACTCCAGCAGCTCTTGCACCACCCCTGCCGCATGGCCAGTGCTCTGATCTGGAGTTATAAACTGCACACGTGCTCTTCAGTCTCAAGACTTGTACACAGAGGAGGTTTGTTGTGCTGTCCAAAAGAATAAACATACCTAATGGAAACGTCTGATGTGAAGGGAAAACAGGCTTTGTTCTTTACAGCCAGATTCAGGCTTGGCTTCCGTGCAGTTCAGTGCCGGTAGAGTGAGCTGCCCTTGCAAGTGCAGATAAACACGGCCCAGAGTTTGCTTGGCTTTCCCAGCAAACCTCAGGGGCATCCTGGTCCAGAATCACTCCCACTTGTGCCCAGGGCTTGGTGGAGACCAGCTCCTCTGCTCAGGTCCCTCTCCCCCCAATGCAAATCACAGTCCATGCTGACACTGGCTTCGTGAATACTGACTGAAAAAGCCTTATGATGCTTTCTTTGGAAATGAAAGGGAAGTCAGATGGACGTGGGATACAAATGAGGGCAGGACATCATAGGCTCTTGTTTCTCTGAAGGAGGACAGAGCAAGTTATGTTTACTTTATGCAACTCATGCCCTGACTATCAATATTTAGAAGCTCCCACTCAGACGCACTGAAATCTCCACCTGAACTTTGTAAAACTGTATTATCACTTAATCTTTTAATTATCATTGCAGGAAAAAACCCCACGTTTCCTTAACAATAGCACTTAATGACCAGAGATGGTGCAAATTCAGGGACTAAGTTTATACATGGAAATAAAGATACGACTTCTCCGCTGAAATATTTCAAACTTGTTTTAAGGAGCGATGGTGGTAGGGAACAGATGGCCGCCTCCTGCCATAAATATTCATGAGTGCATTTATTTCATTATGTCTTCCCCTAGGAAACTTGGCGCTTCAGCTTTTGTAAGTTTGCCCGGCCATCAAATTGAGCAGTCAGAAGCCCTCTGTCAAAGCTTGGTTGCTGTAGAAATTGGGGAAAGCATGTGAAAGGCTTTAGCACTTTTGTCTTGACTTTTATCACTGCAACACCTGTTGTTTCAGGATCCAGAGCAGAGATTTTTATCAGGTGCAATGTGTTGTCTTTGGGTGGATAAAGTGATATGGGCACTTTAATGTATTGCTTTAATTTTGTGACATCCTTGGGCAGTACTGCTTAATAACTTTTAGAGGGCTGGGACATACAGGCTCAGTGTGTGGCAGGAGCTCCCACTGCAACCCCAATCTGCCAAAACCTCTTTTGGAGAAAAAAGTCATGTAATTCTCTGCTTTATGTATTAATTGCTCAGGATAAATTTTACAGAGCAGTGATTGCATTCACGTAGGACTGCAAATACAGTGTGGGTTTCTTGCATAGTGCATAGCTAGTGTTGCACTAGTGTTATGTGCTAGTGAAAGCTAAAAATGGTCTGAAGATTATTTTTAATCTACTTGTAAAGCTTCCTTGTGAAGTTTTTGATTTTTAAAGGTTTTACCCAAAGAGAAGATGCCACCACCCCATTTTGTCCCTAACATTAATTTCGCATGAGGGGACACACTGCTTTCTCTAAGCACTGACTGCATTTGGCTTTGCTGCTGCAAGCTTCCTCCACCCCAGCAGACAGAGCATCCTCTGGGAAGGCTGAGCCACCTTCCTGTGGTGAGGACTCCAAGGTCTGGCAGGCAGTGACTTAGTCTGTAGTTATCGATCTGTTGATGGGAGATTGTCCTTTGGTGTCGGAGCTGTGGCTCAGTCTAGGGACCGGGAGACTCTTGATCTGAGCAAGAGGACATGAGGGACTGATTAATAGCGGGGCCATGTGCCTGGGATTTTCTTAGCCTTGCATTCAAGACCTACCTCCTTTTTTAAGGCAAGTTTAGCAGCTGGTCCTTTGATTTGCAAAACAAGGTTTAGTTCTAAAGAATAGGCCAAGTCTGAGGGGATTCTGTAGGTTTGGGACTTGAAATTGCTTTTATCTTCCTCTTTTTGTAGCTTCATTCCTTTCTTTTGGGCCAGAAGTATTTTTGTGTGCTCTTCAAAAGCAGGGCTGCTGTTGTTAGAGTTCCAAAGAGATAGAAATCTGAACGCCTTAAATGTGCCATTTAAATTCAGATTCTTTGCAAAGCTTAAAGGGGGGAAAGGTTTAAAAAGTTTCCTACTTGGACATAATCGATCATTAGGAGGGTAAAACATGGGAATGTTCTTTTGAGGACCTTTGCTGTAGCTGAATGAAATGTGACAGTTTAAGCTGTCAACTGTTCGAATGCAGACAGAATGTGACCACGACAATGAGAAGCCTCCAGTATTCTATTTCAGTAGTTTTCTAGAAGTAAAATCTATGGCTAATATTATCCCATTTGCTTCCATGATAAAGAGTACAGTTTCGCTAGACAAAGTGAGCACAACTGCAGGGTTTTTTTGTGCATTGTGGAAATGTCAGTTTCCTGTACAGTTCCCAAAGGGTACTCGAAGGATCATTTCATTTCAAAATGATTGTAGCCTTGAAATAACTTAAAAAGCACTAATATATTTAATCAAAGGAGGTAACTGGTAATAGAGAAAGAAATCATTCATGCATATAAATAGCAGGGCTCCAGTGAGTGTGCAAAGCCAACAGGGAAAATACTTTAGGACTAAATTGTTTCCTCTGGCCCCTTTCTGCCCATATCAGTGGAGATGAAGTCCTGATCTGTTTTGTCAAAGGCTAAATTTGGCCTTTATATGTACACAGCAATCAGGGTATACTGTCCAATATCTGTATGTCTATCTTCGTGTATAATGTGTGCATATATTATCCACACATATTACGTCTTAAGTGTTTCCTGATCTGAGAAGTTCACTGCCTCTCTAAATGTCAGAATTCAGGTTGCCTGAACAGCCTTAATTTTACCCTTTTATCTTACTCACTGAATGAGAAATAATGAAGAAAAAACCCAGTCATATGTGGTCATGCAATTAAAATGTCTTTGCGGTGGCTGCGTGGAAGAAGTGACTTTATTTCTGGTATTTCCTCATTTATGACAGTGCCTGACTGTGCAGGATAAATAATGTGCTTTTAGTGGTGCCTTTTCTGTTTGTGATGGTTTTTGCCTATGCAATAGCAGGGATGTGCTCGTTTTTTACCCAGGATGTTTTATACTGGAGCAGGGGCTGGTACCACTGCCACGTTGCTGCTGCTGCATCCAGGCGAGCCCCAGTGATGGTAATGCTCCATATTCCCACCAGTGGGACTCAGTAAATCCAAAGCCATTTGAACTGATTCCTGTTAGTTTCAGAAATACATATTTGTATTGGCTCTTTTAAATTGTTGCTTTATTTTTCACTTGTTTTGGTTTTTAAATAAGCATACAAGGGGATTTCTTCGTGCAGTCTGTCAGGAGCAACTGGGGCTGAGCTGTGCTCCCAGATATTCCCAGGCAATTGATGTTTGTATATAGTGCACTTTACATGCACTTAAACACCTGAAGCACTCAAAACCTATTAATCTTTTGACAAAGCACCCACCATAAACTTGGGGTTTGTGCTCTGAAGTGTTCCACGTTCCTCTGTAATTTGTAAAATCCCTTGGGGCACAGAAGCATGGGTGCATCTCAGCTGGGTTACAAAGGGAAAACCCGCTTTCCTGGGGTCAGGAGCTTCCCCAGGCTCTGTGGCTGTGAGCAGGGCTCACTTCCTCTGGACAAGGGAAGGAAGAACCAGTTTGTTGGCAGCAGTCCTTGGGATATTCCCCCTTTTGCTGACATACCCTACCTGTGACTACCAGTATTTCTTCTTAATACTTGTGGTTGTCTGTAGCAATTCATCACATAAAATGAGGCACTGGGGTGATGCTTCTTATAGAAGGGAGACAAGGAAAACTGGAAAACTAATTTGTCATAGAGTAGTAATTCTGCATCTGCCTTGAATGTTTTTATTATCCAGAGGCTCAATTTGCTAGTTGTTTGAGAGCAGATAGTCAACCCTGTTGTAGTTTTCTTTGAAACTGCCTGTTCTAGGTTACCTTTCCTCCTAGAATGAAGTTAATTCAAAGATATTAAAGTGATTTAATGAAAAGTTAATTTATAGGAAAAAAAAAGTTGGCAGGTCATAAATATAAGATACTTTTCCATCTGTTCATGGTTCATGACTCAGTGCTACTTGCATACACCTGGATAAAAGATGAATAGCATGGAAATCGTGCCAGAAGAGCTTTTTAGCTGGTTGGGATCAGGCAGGCAAGCTGGCCAAGGTCATTTAGGATTCCTGTATAATATCAACTTATTAGAAATTACATTTCAGTAGTATAACTATAGCCCTGGGAGCTGTAATATGAAGGAGTGAGACTGAGGAAAAAGCTGTAGTGGTTTGAAGCACATACTCACCAAGTGCACTGGAAATGAAAGGTTCTAATGTTCTCTTGGGGCTGGAATCAAGATTTAATGTGCTTGGGGTGTTCGTTGGGGCTTTCCCCAACTGTGCATCCACTGCAGCCGGGCACCAGCCCAGCCCAGTCCTGATATGCTGGGACCAGCATTTATGTGCTAAAAAAAGCACTTCCATTGATTGATGTAGATAATTCAGTTTGATTCCACACAGGGATGTTTCTGGGGTTTGATGTTTGTTCTGAGCACAGGTCCGATTTGGATGATCAGGTGGTGTGAGAAACCTGGGGTCCTCCAGGTGCTCGAATAGATGATGAAGTGCAATAGAAAAGCAAAATAACTGGCTTGTAGGGAAGCATCACTTTCTGCTGGTACCCAGTGAGGTATAGTTCTGCATTTCATTTCTTTGGAAAGCAGAAGGTAAATCTGTGATGTTTTTATTAGATGGAAAAAGGAAAAACACACCAAGACAATTTAGGGAAAACAGTGAGGTCTCCGGTAACTACTGATGCTATAGAGTACAGCTTTATTTTACTGCCTTGTGTGATGCACAAGTAATATCCAATAAGAGGCTATAAAAACCTTGCCTTTGGCTGAAAAGAGGTTTCTAAGTAATAATTTTGCAAGGAGTTTACCACCCATTCCAGTAGGTGTCAAAAGAAAAAAGCCATGAGGTTTAAAATTCATTACTTCATATATTTTAGCTCTCCTTTAGACTGTTAGGGAATTAGTGCTGGGTTGTGTCTTGTATTGCACTTTGCAATCTCTGTATGTCATTCCAGGTTACAATTACAGCTATCATGTCAGCTCTCAGCCACATCTAGTTGTGCATCCTTTGACTTGGGGTGATGGCAGGACAAGCATTGTCTATCTCTTCCCAGCTTTTGGAGCATGAAGCCACTAACCTGGGAAATGTCCTTAAAAGCATCCCAATCTGCTATGAATTGAGGCTGGTAAGTTCTTCTGAGAGGCAGAAAGTTCCCTATTAGTGTCATGTTAAAGCTTTTCTGGTATGTCTTATGGAAAGTCTTGTCTGTCCCTCCGCTGGGAAGGGAAATTGCCGTGAGAAATGTGGATTTTAGTGTTTTTAAATAACCGTTCTACTACTACTGATAATGGTTGTGGAAGAATAATAATAAAAATGATAGTGATGGGAATTAGGGAAAAAATATAAAAGTATGCAGTACAGGGGTACCCAGTACAGGCTGCAAGTACTATAGAAATAGCAGGGTTTCAGCTTCCTCTTCTCTCCTAGAGCTCTGCAGTATCCCTGGTTTTAGTACTGTGGTGGCCCTCCTTTCGACAGAAGGTTCAATTCTGTCTTCTCCTACATACACAGCAGTTGGTTTAATGAGAAAGCATTTTCACAGGTAGGAATCCAGTAATTCAAAGAGCTGAACAAAGTTGTTTCCTGTATATCCATCACATTCCTTAAAGTAACGTTCCCAAATTTGGGGATGTTGTTATAAAATCTGAAGGCTGTGGATGCCCCTGCCGCCTCGTCTCAGCGATCAGCCCATTCTCTTGTCCTTCCAGTGCATGAATCATGTTTACTTGTGGCACAGCAGGCAAAGCCAACGCAAGGCTGTCTCACACACCTTTTGCGAGACTTTATCTCTGATTTAGAAGACGAGTGTGTAGCAGGTCCTGTGCTGCATCCCTCCGAAGTGTGGGAAGATGTTATTCTTGCTGGCATACTGTGTGTGGGAGAGTGGGGAAAAAAACACGAGGAAAACTGAAATGATATTTCAAGCTAACAAATCTTTAAAAAGGCATCTATGATTAAACAGATGCCGTTTAAATAATTTAAATTCACTGCATCCCTTAACATAGAAATGGTGAAAATCTGAAAGTGCCATAAGTTTTCTGAGAGTCTGAAAGAAAGGTGCCTTAAAATGACTTTGGTTTGGTGTGGCTGCTTCTTTCAAGGGTTGAAAAGCAATTAATGGTGTCTGTTGGCAGTCAGTCACTGGGACAAAGTTACACTATGTAAATTTTAAGAGCTTTTAATTTAGTTTGTCAGTTTGCCACTCGTGTGCCTCTCTCTAGAGACAAAAAGGAATCCCACATGGAGGAAAGTGACCTTTTCAGTGTGGTGGAATTTAATTGAAAGAGGTTTTGTACATCTTTGTTAATTTCCTAGGTGCCATAGTGTTACGTTACCATTTCTTGTAAGGGAAAAGATGATCAAAATCCTGCTAGCCCTGGGATGCAACACCCTGAGCACATCTGTAGTGATCTTCATGTCTTTGTGGGCTCAGGAGGAGGATGTCACATGCATGTTCTATCTGTGGTACTCATGATTTCAAGGAAAAATGGTAGGTGTGCACTACCACAGTTGAAAACTGAGTGTTCATTTAATACCATGTTTGAAGAGCTTGACTAGCAAAAGCGTTCATTGATAAATGTTTCCTCTTTCTCTGCAAGGCACCTATTTTAACTTGGAAGTTTTAACAGTGTAATGTTAAATCGCTTTAACTATCCCTTCTTCTAGCATCAGCCTTTGCTGTCGGTGTCAGGTGCAGAGAGTTTGAATTCCTGATAGAAGCAAGCAGTATGACCCAGGTCAGGAAATAAGTACTGATCCTATGTGGCACACAGGTTCTTTCTGACTTTCCTGGTTGACACCACCAAATTTACAATTCATCTGTTTAGTACGGTTTTTGGTAAAGAAAGCTCTTTAAGGGAAACTGTTCATTGTTTCTGTATGGAAAAAGAGAAAAGGAGAATGCCTTGCTACTGACTTTCTATCACTGCTGTTTCAGCTCTGTCCCAGTAGGAATAAAAGCAGGTTTTCAGCATTGGATCCTCATTTACAAGGCAATAAAATTTCAGGGAAAAGCTGCTGTGTTTCAGAAAGTACAAACAACTCAAATACCTTTCTTAGGACATGTCCAGCAATCGAAGGTTATTTGAAAGGTGGTAAGGAGCAGTGCAGATGGTTACTTCCCACTAGTGAAACAAAAATTAATGGGCTAAAATAGGTGGAATTTTTTCACTCGTGTCACTGCAGAAAGTTTTCAGTGCAGAGGTTTCTAAAGAAACTTCATTTAATGCTGAAGTTTTTTCTCTCTATATGAATTTAGCTTTTGGTAATATCAATGTTTAGCTGTGCCCATGTTTTTTTGCATTAGACAGCTAACGGGAACTCAATGGGAGCACTCTCAAACACTTTTTAGATCAAGTTTAGAGGTTGTGCTCTACAGCAGTGTGGCTGTGGCTGGGCTTGGGTGGAAACAAAGCTTTGTGCAAGAAGCCCTGCAGCCCCCTGGGATGAAAGATGAAGGCATAGCTGCTGGGAGATTTAATTCTGCCAGCTATTGCTGCTGTAGCTTCATGGAGGGCAGAGATGCTTTGCAGGTTTGGGCCACCTCGGAAAGGCTGTGCAGGTGGGAGCAGCCATTTGGGAAGGTGTTGTTCATGTAGGGATAAAACCCGCAAGCTCCGCTTGGAGGGATGTGAGCTGTGTGTTTGCCATGTGCTGGAGCTTGCAAACTGTAATTCCTGAGTGATAACCTGGACATGGCAGGGCCAGAACTCGCAGCTGAAGGATTCAGGCCTTAGGAGCAGTGTCTTACCTTGTGAAGCAGTGCATGGCTGAGCTGAGGCGGCCCTTCAGAGCAGGCAGGATGTGGGGGCCATGATGCAGATACTCCCCACTGAGTTGGGATCCAGATAATTTCTATTTTTATTTAAGCAGTGCAATAGAAAAAAAAAAAAACCCTGCGTAAACCAAATCTGTCTGCATTGTTCATAGCAATGTAGTATGGGTTTGCTTTGCAGGAGCATAGATGAGGTCAAAACCCTTCGTAAAATCATGGAAACATACACAAGTAGAGGTTTTAGTGTGTAGGAATGATCTCAAAATGTAAGCGCTCACAAAACACATGGATCCCCTTCCCATGGAGCCTTTGCGTTTTATTATCCATTTTCATCATACTTCTCCCATCAAATGGAGGGGTTTGGTTAAAGCAGCATTAGCCATTCATTCTGTGTCAGTCAGGCAAGGGTTTCCCACAGCTGTAATGCAAAACTCTTATCGTTAATAAAATCAAGCAATAGAGTTTACATATGAGAGGCTGTATTTTGTCTACTGTTACTTTGATCCTTAGATTAAAAGCTTATAAATCACAACATCAAAGGTGGTTGAAGAGGAGCAGAAATAGGGAATCGTGCCCCAATTCTGGGGCTGGAGCCTCTCCCTGTTTCTCCTATGGGTTGTTTCTGTAATGCTTGCAGATGTGGGAGCATATAGTGGTGCTTAGGTAAGAGCCTGAGTATTTCTTTGCTGAAATTTGCCTGGGCAGACATGGGTTGTGACAGAATTTTGCATACCTGGCTTTGAAATTGGTTTTCTGTTCACTAAAGCTGCGCAAGAGGATGACTTTGGTACAAGAGCCCACCACACTAACAGAACGTACTCCCTGACACACTGTGTATTCTTTCGGCAAAAAAGTATTTAATGGCAGAATTGCCTCTCCATCACCATCCCACCACAACCAGATCTTGCCAGGTGACTGCAGGTCACCACCAGACATGCGGCATCTCTGCTGTCCTGTAGTCATGGAGACTCCTGCATGTCCCTTGGTGTCATCAGGTGGTGATTGATGACAGCCTCAGTCAGTTTGGGCTGTAATTTGGCTGTTGAGGTAGGCTGTACCTCCACACCCAGTTGGTCCATGCTGAGTGCCACGTCTGACATTGGCCACCTCTGATGCTGCAGGTACTGCTGGAGCTGATGGAGACTGGGACAGGAGCCCACATGGGCTGGCTGTGGGAATGTGCTTCCTTAGCCAGATAAACCTCCAGATTCATTCATCCACATAATTCATTTTGTGTTCCCAGAAAGATTAGGCTGTGCTGGAGTGGTTTGTATTAGAGCTGTTCTTCCAACACATACTCATACTCATCTGGGGAGCGCTTGCAAATGATTGAACATTTTCATCTTTTTCTTGCATTTTCTCATGTGTATTCTAGTAATGTGCATACGGCAGCAGCAAGTGGACTATGACCCAAAAGGGATTCATGGGTTGTGGAACAGTGTATCCCTGCTGTAATTTCTTTCTCATCTTCATCTTTTCCTGCTGCATCCTCATCTAACTTCATACTGGGGTATTCTGAAGCACCACTTATAGCAGCTCTGCTCCTAGGGAATCCCCCTCCTGGCCTGAGCCCAGCTGCGTGCTTCAGAAGGAGCTTCACAGGAGATACTGCTATTAATACAAGTGTAAGTCCTTCCCCGTGGGTAGTCAGCATGTCTCTGTTTGTAGGCATGCTATGTGCTATTTGCTCTGGGTGTGCATAAATGCAAAGGAAATGGTGCTTTAGCACAGAAGGACCAACACAATGTTCCCTTCCCAGCCACACTAAAAATTGTCTTTTCTCAATTGGGTAACATTGTGCTAAGCAATGATGAGTTGTGGTATAGGTGTTTGGGATAAATCCCTACCAGTAATGGGTGACTCTCTTTGAAAGGTTAGTAGAACATTTGGATTTGAGTTTCTTACAGTGTCCACAGAGCAGTGGCCAGATGGCCCCAACTGTTGTGGTAGACCTTGTGTTCCTCTAGCGTGCTCTCTGCAGTGCCATCCCAGCACTCCTCCTGCTCCCAGGGCACAGGCTGCAGTGCCACCAGAAATGCTAATCCAGAGGAGTGCTGCTTCAGAGAGAAGGCTGAGCTAATACGCTGTGATGTTGAATCTCTCCTCAGTTCTTCATTGGACAGAGAACCATTGGCTGCATGGACCTGGGTGTAGCTGTGACAGCAGTGCTGTGTTCCTCCTGATACTTCAAGGGCTTGTTTGCTTCAGTGGTGGGATTGGGCCACACTGGCCATTGCGTGAGAGGCAGTGAACACTATTTGCAGGTCATTCTCCTTCCACTCTAAACCATTTTCTCAACATTCTTCCTTTCCCAGCAGTAATAATTTTAGCTTTGTATCATTTCTACTGCAGACGTCAGTCCCGAGCCACCTTTGTGCACATGCATGTCTTTAGAAAATGCAGTTTGGTTACATCTCCCTCCAGCCTCTGTCAGAACCCACCTTTGGCTTCCTCTGATGAGCACAGCACAGCCTCAGGACCAGAACCTGCCTAGATCTAATATTGTGTGTTTTCTAGTTTCTTGTTCTTCTTCCAGTTCCCCAAAGACTGCAAAGGCAAATTGCCTGCTCGTGACGACTGAGACTGCTGCCTCTCAGGGGGTTTGTTTTATTTAGGCTTTTTGAGGCAGTCAGCAAGAACAGCTGGTTCTGTACTTAATTCAGTGGATAACAGGATCCACTTCATAAATATGTGAATATTACTGCCTTGCTTACTCCTCACATCATTGGGGTGCACACTGTAAACTGAGAATACAGTCAGTAACGTGTGGTTCATCCCCAGGGCCTTCCCTTGAAGATCTGGCAGATGACCTGCTAGCATTTGCAATGGCAATATGGTTGGATTTGTGCTTGTTTTTAACTTCATTTGCAGAGACGATGATAATAACTTGTGACTGCCTTCCTGCAAAATGACACATTGTAAAGAGGATAGACAGTAACTTGTTTTAAAATGCAAAACAGCAATCTTTCTGCAGTCCAACAAAATGATTAGCTATCTTGGCTTACATTGAATAATTGTAGGCTTTCCTTCACACTCCCATCTTTGTATTCTCCTACTGAATATCAGCAGATACATCTTCACTATCATGACACTTTTTTTCTTGATGCGCAATTAGAATTATAACACCTTTTATGTTATCCCCTGAAAAGCATTCAATATAATTAAAAAGCCAGACTTCCTTTGAAATAACAAAATTCTGGCTCTTCATCATGGCAAGTAATAGTGTTACAGAATAAATTGTTTCTGAGGCAAATTATGCTGGCAGGTTGGGCTGTGCATCAGGCTGTAGAAGTAGGACACATTGCTTATTTGTTGTCAGTTTTCCTTTTGTGCCTCATGCAGATTCTTCTTGCATTTCCAGCACTGAAGAAGGAAACCTTGATTTGGGAAACTGTGTTTCAAGAAAAAGAAAACACTTTGTGATCTGTCGTTGTAAGGCTGTCACCTCTCTCTTTGAGTCTCTCCATTGCTTTTGACATGAATTCAGGCAGGGAATTTGATTAATTATTGCTAAAGTTGACAAATGCAGCCCATATAATCCTGCACTGACTTGTGGAGGCAGCTTCCTCCTGCTGCTATATAGGGCTGGGCTAGCAATAAATGAAATCAGTCAGGTCCCATAGTCCAGCATTATTCCTAACTTGACAGAGTTGAAAGATTTTGTCATAGTCCTGCAAAACGTGATGTTATACAGTCAGCTTCTATTTAAAGATAAAATGTTTCTGTTCCTTGACGTTATTGAGGGGGAAGTTGGGTGACACAGAATCCCAAAGGCGTTGGAAACATTCTAATTAAAAATGAATAAAAATGTCTGGTGGTGATGAAGGCAGTGTTAGAATTTGTGAGGGCTGGCATGAAAGCAGCCTTGTGGCAGGCTTTTGGCTGCCCAGGATTGGCATCTGGCATTGGGGCATGCCTTGGGTACCATTTTACAGCTTCTGTGTGTATATCAAAGTCTTAGTGAAGTAAGTTCCAGATCCAATATGAAGTCCTAAAAGTCTTTATCTCTAATAAGGCAGCATTTAATAGGTGGTTCCACAGTAATAGGGATTTTCATGTTTCTGCCCTATTTTTACAGCCTTTTAAAAATCTTTCTTTAGTCTTAAAACAGGAACATGCTATCACCACTAATGTAAAATACCAATGAGAATATGTAGTATGCTTCTTCTGGTGACTTGCATAGCATGTTTTCCAAGGTACAGACTTGGAAAACAGGAAAACTCAGTGCAAAGAAGCACATGAAACTTTCCTCAAGGCTGCTGTGAAGAGCACACTCTTCATGTTGAGCTGTTGCCTGCCCTGAATGCAGCCCGGGCAAGCAGCACTCTGGCACACAGCGGGTTACCTGTGCTCACTACAGACAAATAGCTTAGAGAGCAGGCTTAAAGCTGTTGACCTTCAGAGCACAGTGGAAGGCTGCTATAGGCACTTCTCTGTTGTATGGGAGAGCATCGTAAGTGTTGGAACAAGAAGTGGGAGGATAGATGTTCGTATTTTTTGTTCTTCCCTGGAGTACTGCTGTTTGGGTTTCGAAGGGCAGCACACACCATGCTGGAGGTGGGTGTTGCTGGAATCCATTCAGGGTGATTGGGCATCCTTATATCCATTTTATCTGGGGATCAAAACAAATGATAAGAGAATTGGGGCACCATTCAGCCACTGGATTATTTCTTTTTTCTTTTCATACATAGAACTAAATTCTACCTTCCTCATCTGGCATAATGGATATAAATAAATCACAGTGTATTTATGCTCTGACATCTGGCCCAGTATCTTTTGTCTGATACAGATACTTACATTTTCTTTTCAATGATGTGATAAAGGAGAAACTGACCTTCCTCTCTGCCTTCCAACATGCTTTTAATTCAGGCTATTTGTTAGAGCTGTAAGGGCAAAGTTTTGGGTGGAGTTGATGAAATATATTTTGCTGCAGTATTAGCTGGCTGATAATTTAAATTTTCTTATTCCATTGTGCTGCTGAGCAACATTTTAATGGATTGTAAGTTTCCTTTTTCATATGGGTGCCTGGAGAGCATGTACAGTCTTTATAATATGCTTTAAATCTAAATAAAAAGTTAAGTATATAGCACTCTTAAGTCTTCATAACACTTAAATAGATTTATTTAATCACCCTTCATGAGCTAGGCTAGAGGTTGCTGCCTCCCTGTTACTGAAGGGGGAAATGATGTATCAGGAGACTGGGTGACTTGCTTTGGTCAGAAGGAGTGTCACTGGAGCAGGAGAGTTCCCACTCATGGTGGTCTCAGGTGACGGAATCTCTGAAGCTGTAATCACTGCAGTTTTGCATTAGACCTCACTGTTGGTTTGTGCCAGCACTGGCCCCCTTGCCTACACAGGGATTAGACTTGTAAGTGCATAATGTAACATCATGCAGTGTCTGGGTTTGCAGTAGGTTAGAACCACAGTCACAGGTCTGCACTGATTCTCCTCATCGCAGGATCTGACTCAGCATTTGCAAGTTCTGTCAGCATAAATTAACTGCTAATTTATCACCTAGTCAGGTGAGTCCTGAATAGGTTTGGAAATCCAGTTCACATCATGCATATTTTCTATCTTATCTTCCAAAATACTCAACAGTCCTGCATACCAATCACTGCAGTTACCTGGGCAGGGTTATTTAATAACCTCATAAAAAATGGAAACAGATACTTAATGAATCAAAGTGCACTCAGATTAAATGATCAGAAATTCCTAGTTAATCACCAGAAAGGAAACTAATTAAATTACCATTCAGCTTTTATGGGGGCTTTGGGATGGTAAGCTAAAGTAAGTCCTTTCAATCCCTTCTTTCATTAGATGGGACAGGTGTATTCAAGGTTAGTGAAGATAAATGCAATGTTCTTTGCTTGCTCTTGAAATTCTAGTATTTGAATATGTTTTATATTTCATCTCTTAATACTAAACTGAGGAATATTGGTAAGAATAAGCCATGGCAGGGAAACCTTGACAAACAGATGCACAGAAAAAAGGCAAAAATTGTGGAACGCGTGAGTCAAGATTTAAAAGATTTTCATTTAATAATTAAATTTCTAATTGGACTTTGCCTTAAGGAATACAGTAGGTAATTAATACTGGAAAGTGAGACGCACCTTGAGCAACCTGGTCTAGTGGAAGGTGTTCTTGCCCACGGTAAGGGGGTTTGAACTAGATGGTCTTCCTGGTCCCTTGCAGGCCAAACCATTCTGTGATGCTATGATAATACCCGTGTTGACTTGAGGTCTTTGGTAGTACAGTGAATGGCTGTGCTTCAGACACTTTGTGTGGTTAAATGTGGTGTGTGAATATCCTGCTGACTCCAGAGGCCATGAAACACTTTTGACAGCAAAAGGGGAAAAAACAGTGCCTATTTTGATGAAGTATAGGATATTAGTAGCAAACGAGCAGGTCCTTTTATTGGCAGCTCTGTGTCCTTTGGAGACATCATTGTTGCTTTGTGGTGACAGAACTTCAGCAGGTAGGTCACGTCCTGGTGTGCGGGAAGTGCCTCTGCTTCCCACTGGAGCTGTCGGTGTTCAGGTTCTCATCCAGCAGGTACTGCTTGTCTTTGACTTTTTTGTCTTTCTCTTTTTTTCATCCCTGTCAGTTATTTCAGTGTTGAAGGAGAGGTTCTGTCAGGGGTTCTAAATTTAGTATACTGGGTGCCAGTGGCAGCAGCTCCTGCTGAGCTGTGGGAAGGCAGAGGAGATGCTCCGTCTTTCCTGCCCCACCTGCTCCACCTCTCATCCCTAAGGTGGGGGGTAATGTTGGCCATGTGCTCAGCACCCCTCCGGGCCTCTCAGCTGGTTTGACGGTGTAGCTCTGCTGTAGCACAAAGGCATTTTCCCTTAGTTTGAGCAGTAGCTACTCATCACCGTGACATTTTTGAGAGGTAGCACTGCAATTTTATGGATGGAAACAAAGATGTTCTAACCCCAGGAGGTGCTCACAAAATGGAAGGGAAATCTCACAGTGCTTCAAAGCCAGAAGTAAATACAATTCTGAAATACATAACAGCCCCTATAGAGAAGAGAAGGTAATAAATCTTATTTTAAGCATAGGTCTAAATATCTTGGCACTCCTTTTCTTATTTAAGAGTAAAAAAAAGCAAATCGTTACAGGCTCAGAGAAGGAACAAAAGATGCCACTGATACCCCTTTAGCTTGCTGAAAGGGAGGATTTTCAGAATGAAGAAATCAGTGAAATCATTTCACATTTTTCTTAGCTTTTTAACATCTGTACTCGAGGTTTCTGACACCCCAAACTCACTTGAAAAGCAAAGCAAACACATCTGCAGGAGTTCAAAGCAAGTGTCATTCAAGTCAGAATAATCTGACTATGAAATCTGGGATCTTTTCACTCACTCTGAGGTTTTACACTAATGGAAATATTGGAAAGACATAAAATCACTTAGATTGCTTATTAAATTGGTGCAGCTTTACTTACAAGAATAGTAAATACCCTTTTGTGATGAATGATCACCAGTAACAAAATTTGCTTCACAGAGCCTTGAAGTGTTGCTGGTTTTCTTTCTCTAACACTGGTAATTATGTTTACTTTGCCACTTAGGATCATCATTGAAATAATTAGTATGTTTCCAGATACTTTGATATACCTAAAAATTTTCTCTAAAAGCCTAAGAATACAAATACAGAAGTGTAGTTATATTGGCTTTCAACTTACAGATTTTTAGGTCGGTATCAACACTGGGAGGGAAGGTAGCATGTAGTGTAGTTTTGAAGTGGATCCATGCTAAATTGCAGAGCAAATTACTGTCTTATTTTCTTAAAGTAGTGGGAAAAGACTTGGAGGGAAACTCTGGAGTAAGATTGTGAGCTAGAGCTTTCCTCACCTCCAAGGCCTCCTTTACAGCTTGCACTTGCTCCTAAGCATCAGTACATAGGAATGGTTTGAGGTGTTTAACCAGATGGTTAATGCTGTTATTCCTAGAGAGGTTTCTGTCCTATAGGGAGGATGCCGGAAGCTACATCTTGGCTCTCCGTTTCCTCTGGAGGTGATTTCTCTTTTTGTCTGCCTGGGATGGATTTTGGAGTTTTGTTCCATGTGTTTTTTACCAGAGCAAAGTAATATGGATTTTGAAAAAGCGTCTGTGGCTGCCCCATCCCTGGCGGTGTTCAAGGCCAGGTTGGATGGGCTTAGAGCAACCTGCTCTAGTGGAAGGTGTCCTTGGACATGGCAGGGGGGTTGGAACTAGATGATCTTAAGGTCCTTTTCAACCCTAACTATTCTATGATTCTACAATTTTCACAATTCACTCATCTCTCAAAACTATGTTCAGTTCTTAGTCATCAAGACAATGGGCTCCCCCAAACTCCACAGGCAGAGTGTGATAATTATCACGGAATAATCTGGTTTGGAAGGGACCTTAAAGCCCATCCAGTTCCAACACCCTGCCATGGGTCACTAAATCATGCCCCCCAAGGCTCTGTCCAGCCTGGCATTGAACACCACCAGGGATGGAGCATTCACAACTTCCCTGGGCAGCCCATTCCAGTGCCTCAACACCCTTACAGTAAAGAATTTCTTCCTCATATCCAGTCTAAACTTTCCCTGTTTCAGTTTGAACCCATTACCCCTTGTCCTATCACTACAGTCCCTCATGAAGAGTCACTCCCCGGCATCCCTACAGGCCCCCTTCAGATACTGGAAGGCTGCTATGAGGTCTCCATGCAGCCTTCTCTTCTCCAGGCTGA
>JASSUY010014654.1:0-12218 GCA_032466535.1 Forpus xanthops | reverse complement strand
TGTTCCAACAGTTCCATGTCCTTTTTTATGTTGAGGACACCAGAACTGCACACAATATTCCAAGTGAGGTCTCACAAGAGCGGAGTAGAGGGGCAGGATCACCTCCCTTGACCTGCTAGTCGTGCTCCTTTTGATGCAGCCCAGGATATGGTTGACTCTGGGCTGTGAGTGCACACTGCTGGCTCATGTTCATTTTCTCATCAAAAATCCATTAAGCCAGCTTCCCGTCCACTTTTTGCAGTGAGGAGAAACTCTTTTTGCATGCACTTTTCAATATCTAATTATAAAATAGGATTTGTGGAGCCTGTCTTCCACAATCACTTGCTTTAATGATGTGGTTTGTGCCCATAGTTTTCAACCATCTTCAGTGGTAATGATCAGGGAGCAATTAGCAATAAGTCAGCTCAGCAGTTTAGGGGGGAAGGACTTTCTACCCTTGGAGGGGATGCTGTACCCTTGCTTAACAGACACTGTCAGATTCTGCTTTGAAAATTCCCAAGGACATTATGGCTCTCATGATTTATGGAGAGGATGCCATCCTGGTAGCTGCAGATCGTAATGCTCCTACAGTTGCTCAGCCCCTGGGGAGGTTTGTGGCCACCAACTGTCCCCACTGATGAGCTGAAGCTGCAGGCTGATAGCACTGATGAGAGATGGTCAAAACCTCACCTGGGGTAGGAGACACAGCCATGGAGCTGTGTTAACCCCTTCCTAAGCTGCTGGAGTGCAGGGGTCTATGGTGGCTCTGTGACTCCCAAGCTCCCAAGCTGTCTTCCACCTTCTTCTCCAGGCTGGATGCCTGACCAGTTGACATACCTGTAAATCTTCCTTGCTTTAAGGGCACTGACACATTGGGATTCTGTGCATTGTGCACATGTGCTAAATAAATTGATTCCTGCATCTCTGAGATTATACCAAGGAGTTATGTGCATGAACGGAATAAAGCCACATCGGAACATAGGAAATAAGGAGAGGTATTCCATCTGATGATCCCTCCAAGGTTCTGCCAGCAATGGGCTTGTCTGAGGACACAAAATCTCATTAGTTACTCAAGGCTCATTGAAGCAGAATTTTGCTTCGTGATCTAATTTCTCACATGGTTGATGTGTGCCCTCTATTGCTGAGGGAGGTCTGGCTTCACTTAATTTCAGTGGAAAATGGTAGCAATCAACATTAAAGCATCCATGATGAGTAGAATAGCTTTTTGCTAGCTTAATATGTTCTTCATTTCATAGTAGTGGTAGTTCATTATGGCAGCTCACAAAGGCCCGAAATTGAGGATTTCCGTATTATTGGTATTGTGGTTGTGCCAGAACCATAATCATAGTCCAGGGACACAGTGTTCAAATCATGAAACAAAATCATGTCGATAGAAGTTTAAAAAACCAGCTTGAGTCGTGTTCTGTGGAGTTTCTGTAGTGGAGAAGAAACAACAACTAATAGCCAGGAACAAGCCCAAAGTGGTGAAAGTAACAGTTCTGCATCCCAGCAGGCTTTAAAGCAGACTTCTTCAAATTAACCTTCTAATCTGCATTGCAGCTTTCATGTTTAATATTAGCTGGGGCTAAGGGGGCACAGAAGCCTCAATTTCTAATCCAAAATAATCTCTTATGTTCAGTGTGATTTTACTCCTAGTTACTGACTTCAGAGCCAGGCTTGCCATGAGTCATTGCAGGATAGCTGAATGTCTGGTGATTTTGTGTTTGTCTTCCACTGTAGCTCATTGAGTTTTAGGCTTTTGATCATGTACTGATTATTTTGTCATTATATTGTGGGTCTTCCAGTATCCTGCTGGAAGGCCTTATTAGACTAATTAAGATCCACAGAATGAAAAGTGTGCAGGTACCAGAAGTATCCGGAGAAATGATACTGTAAGGTGGTGGTGATGACAATGCCACTGTTAAAAGTCATAGTTCATTATTTTTGTTTGAAGGCATCAAGTCAGATCTTGGGAAAAAATAATCCTGCAAAACTGCGCTCTTAGGAAGTGGTCTGCAGGTGCATTTTTCAAAGTGGTAGTGCCATATTAAGTTTCATTAATTATATAGGTGTAGGTGAGAACCTTTGTACATTTTAGGCAAATACTTGTGAAGGCAACTTATCCTTGTTGAGATTTTGTCATGTGAATATTGCCACTCCACAGGATGAAAGAAAACTCAGGCCAGCAAGCCTATCAAGCTGGTATAAATGTTAGAGTAAAGCTTGATGTTGCATGTTCAAGGGAAGAAGTGATGTGGTGAGGCACCAAGACGAGACATATCTGCCCCTGGAATATGAGCAAATGGCTGTCCTGAACCTTCTCTGGGTGAGACAGAAATGTTTGTGTGGGGAGAGGAGATGGCTGTTGGTATCTTACCTACATGTATGTAACTCATGCTTCATTGACCCTGTGAAAACAAGCCTGGAAGTGGTCAGTGCCCAAGGAACTGCAGCCTAAATAGGCAAGGAAGACCTTTTAGAGAGGAAAAAGAGATTAAGACTTTAATCCTTCAAGGGTTTTCAGAGGTGCTTTATGTGGTGCTCAATTCCTTAGGTCTGTTCACAGACTCCAAGTGTAAGGAAAAGACTTTGCTGGGCCAGGCTGTGAGTTGAGTCAAGATCACGGAGTCCCTAAAGGTGAATGTAAATGTTCCCAGATCATGCAGTGTCTATTAATAAAGCCATCAGTCGTGGCTGACACTTGACATGGCTGTTGGCCAGAAGGTAACAGGTAAAGAAGATCATGTGGAAACTTTGTCTGAAAAAGACGTGATAGAAAAGAGAATATAGCTTGGGTACATATTGTCAGATGGATTTCAATCTGTATCAATTTATATTAAAGCAATACAGGTATTAGGAAAATATAGTCACAATTGTAGGAGCAGTCCTCACCGCTGCACTCATATTTTTACGCCTTTTCTTTAGTGACTTCAAAGTGATTCTGAGACAGGTATTACAGAGAGTGAGGTCTTCTGAAGTCTTTGGCAAGCTAACAATTACAAAAACGAAGGACGTAGGTTTTGGGAGCTGTCAAAAGAATGATGATTTTCCCTGTGCCTGAATCCCTCATTGCACTTGTCAGTTTACTTCGTGCTATTGCAGAGAGGTGATATTGATGCAAACCATCACTGGTGACTTCTTGGGATGGGCAAGGACTCTGCTATTTCTTTGTTCTTTGATTGTGAAAGCAAGGATTGAGGTCTGAATATAAAGTTTCTATTGCTTCTTCCTCCTGTTCAGCAAGTGGAAGGAAAACTACAAGTAAAAGACTGGATGAACTGGGAGAATGTATAAAAATGACTCATGGAGAACTCTGCTCAAAACAGATGCTGTGGACATGGCTTGGGCTGATTGTATTTAAAATGCAATAGACTGGAATAGTTCAGTTGGAAGGGACCTACAACTATCATCTAGTCCAACTGCAGCGATGTAGACCTTGTTATTTTTATTTTGGGAATTAACAAAATGGCCTTGAAGGACTTTGCTCTTCAAAAACGTTCTCCCCACTTCCTCTGCCCCATAAAATTTTCAGATCTTTTACTTCAAAGCCTGGAGTCCGGAAGTTATCTAAACCCACACATTTTGAACAGAAGTGCCTTGGGCTTCCCCTCCTCCACCTGCTCTCAAAGGAGCTGGGGAGGGGGAATGCTCTGGGCAGTTAAGGGTTGCAGAATGCTGTTTGGAAATGCAGGGTTTTCCCTTGGGTTGCTACTGCCAGTGCCTTCAATATGGAAAGAAAACGATCTTAAACAGTTGTGTGCTAGAAGTGCCTCATTTTATTGTATTTCCCATTCAGAAAATACATTTGCAGGGGAGTGAAAATGTTTAGGAGTCAAATTGTCCAAACACAAGTCAGCTGAATTGTGTTTAATTCAAAAGAATGGAAGCAGGAAACTTTCTTTACATCTTGTGCTGCTACTACTGCTGTCACTTCTACAATAGGGAAAAAAAATTAGCACATTGAAATTCCAATTGAATTGCCAAAATACTCTTTCAGCAGATCACTTCTATGTGAAGGATAACTGGAAATTACTCTGCTGGCAATTGATTTGCAATCGGACTCCGATTCAGATGAAGAGGTTGATACCCAAGAGGGAATTTGAATTGTTGTTATGTATTACAGAAATGCGCAAGTATGAAGTGTGTTATGCGGCTCCTTCAGAGAGTGTTTTGTAAGATCCTGGTTTGAGTGACCCGTTAAGTAGTTTCCTGATGGGCACAGTTCTGAGGTGGCTTAATTATGTCAATATGCATCACTGGAGAGTTTGGTCTCCAACCTGAGACAGCATCGTCTGCACTGGAAGTGGTGCGTGACAGGGTCTGTATATCATGGGAGTATCCAGGGACATGAGTAAATGCTGTTAGACCAAGCTGATAGTAATTGTAATTTCAATTCAAAAGGCTTGCCTAGAAGAAATCACTATATTTCAACAAATCAGACTCTCAAATCCAGTTCCTAAAACTCACGCTTCTTTCTTTGTTACCTGAAGCATAGTTTAAAACAAAATTTCCCCCTAGCTAACATTAATGTGAGTTTGAAAAAAGCCTTTTCTTTGGGCATACAATGCTAGGCTGTCTGCAGACCTGCTGCAATGTGACTCTTGTTGTGTTTGGGTTTTGTTTTGTTAAGAAAAGACACTTTCTGTAGGTTTGGGTTCTGACTGATGTCACTCTTTGCAGGAAATTAATTTTTGTTTTACTGAAAATTTTCCTGTAACACCAAACCCTGTTTTACAAGTTTGAATAAGCCCTCCGTGTCCAAAATACACTTAAAATCCACCCTCCTCGTCTGACTCATGGTGCTTCACAAGTGTCACCTACCTGCTCAGTGGTACCCAGCTGTGCAGTTGCTCTGTGGCTGTGTCTGCCCAGCTTTCCTAGCTCCATCTCTACTCATTGCCAGAACCTTGGTGGGCTCTTCAGGCTACATCCCTGTGGTAAAGGCACCCAGCTTGAGGAGGAAAAGAACTCCCTGTCATGGCTGAGGCTAAGAGAGATTCACCACAGTACACCTGTCTCTGCAGGGAGAACTAATTCCTTCACGGCTTAATGATCTTTTAATGACTCAAACGGTTTCAGTAAATGAATACATTACAGAGATCATGTTTGAGAAATAGCAATAAAGCCTAATGGAGTTAAGAGTTTATTAGTTTCATAAATGTCACCTCATTATTAACAACACAGGTAAAGGTAGTTTTACAAAGGATTGCATTATCATCTGGCGTGTGTGATACTGCATGTTCTGAGCACTATGTTTAGAAACACTAATTCTAATCTAATGTATTCTTCACTGTTTACTAGGAGGGTGCTGAGGCACTGGCACAGGTTGCCCAGAGAAGCTGTGGCCGCCCTGTCCCTGGCAGTGTTCAAGGCCAGGTTGGAACGGGATGAGCTTTAAGGTACCTTCCAACCCAAACCACTCTGATTCTGTGATTACTGTGCAGTACTTCATACGAGCCAGTACAGTGCAACCGCTTTCCCAGCTGTGGTCTGTAGACAGCCTGCTGGTATATTTGGCAAAATGGGCTCCTGCTCCAGCTCGTTCATTTGCTGAGGGCAGTTAAATCCTGTTGCATATTGTCCTTTATACTGTGAAGCGTTGCTGTAATTAACGCAGGGAAGCAATGTGACCATTCCCTGGATAGGAAGCCGGGCGGCATTCAAACACCTACCTCTCAGGGAAAGAGGGCTGTAGGTTCTTGTGCCATTAACTGTTCTACCTACAGAATCTGCACTTGAATGTATTGGTTTGTAGGTGTCTTGAACACAATTACCATAAGGACAAGTAAATCTGAAAATGTTTGATTGCTTATTGAGAACCGTGTGTGCAATACAGCGCTGATGTGTGAGGAAGCCGTGTGAGGAACTGATTTGGTATGTGCAGTTTTGAGCTGGCCTTGCTGGCGCTAAGCACTTAAAGAGGTATATCCATCAGTGGAAGAGCAGCTTTCTGATCTGATAGCTTTTCTGGGCTTCTGAATCTTGGAGCTCTGCCAAAGAGTATTCCCAAAGTGGGGGATCCTGCAGTAGCTATGTCTTGGGCAGGTGACGGTTACAAGTGGTTGTGCTGTATTCCAGGTGAAGCATTTACTTCACTCTTCTGCACCAGAAAGATATTCAAGGACCAAAAAGACATGGCCCTTGTTTCACCCTTGCTCCTCTGAAGTGGCTGGTGCTGGAGGTATTAACCTGCCTTTGAGCAACCACAGTTGTGCAAAATGCATCTGTAAATGCTCTTCTCCTTGCTCTCAGTGAAGCCCTCTTTGCAGCTTTGCCTAGGAGAGGCACACTTGAAATGTCACAAGTCATTAAATTAATTAGCTAATATCTAAAAAGTGCTTTGAAGAGGAAAAACATTAAATAAATAGCGAGTAGTGTTAATATTATCTTTAATAAATGTAAGAGCACATTCCATGTGTGATGGAGTATGATTCGCTGTGTATCATTTTCCCATGCCTCTTGACAGCAGAAGAATGAAGAGCCTTTCTGATGATTTCAGACTTAGTCTTCAGGCACTGTAAAGAGCTCAGACTTTTATTTCCCTCAAAAACAGATCAAAAACTGTATTCAAGTATTTTTGTATCTTATACTTGAGGAACATGGAGGGCAACATGACAATAATCAGAGCCATATAATACACCTTTCCCTCGGATACATAATGGGGCTGTAGAAGCATTTCTAATGAACCACTCTGGTTCTGCATTGAAATTCTATCACACTCCTTTAAGATACAAAGGTGGATAAAGAGATCTGGATCACAGTGATAAGCTCCTGAAGTGAAGACCAGGCACAATAGAGTGAAAAGCAGAAGTGTTATGTAAGTACCTTATTTTAATTGAAAAGCAAAATGTCTTTACATTTCTTGGGAACAGATTGTGTCATGGACTGTAAGAGAATACAAAAAGTGAGGGCTTGACACCATCTCTGTGCATAGACTATCTTACCTTATTGTTGTCATTAGGATTTTTTCACTATGGATTTCAGCATTTGGATTAAACTGAGGACTGCTGTTTCTTCATTGGCTGTCTTTGACTCAAAAGACAGCCCCCAGATGCACTTGTTAACATCTGCTCAGCATGTTTTTGGAAAGGACGTTGCAGACAGTAGGTAGCTCAGTCTTTGGAAGATCTGCTGGAATCAGAGATCTTCCAAAAAGCTGTTTTGCTGCTGCTAATCCACCTCTGTCAGCCCTGGCTTGGCTCCTCTTCACTGCATGTTGGTTGCAGCAACATCTGCACTGGCGCAGCGCCGGAGCAAAGCATCTCCCATTCATCACTCCCAGTGTCATTGTGCCCTGTTCTTGCAGAACAGAGAATAGTCCCTGAGTTAAAGAAGTTTTCCATAGCAATATCTTTCCTGAAGCCAAACAGGCACAGAAGGCAGCATGGGGAGTGCTTGTGTCCCTCGTGGACACTGCTGGAAGGATGAAGCAGTTTTCTTGCCCAAAGCACAGAAGAAATCACAGTCTGGTCTGACTCATGAAAACCTCTTATGTATTCACCATTTTTCTGGCAACAAACCATGGAGCGCTTTATGTAGCACACGTGATAATTTTATTCAGTGAAATATGATCCACTGTGTATGTAAATAAGGCAATAAGTGAGAAGAGGGTTTGTGTTTGATTTTTAATCACTGGAATAATTTTCCCAAGGCAGCTATCAAGGCAACCTGTGCTTTCTGGCTTAATAATTTCTGAAAAATGACAGTTTTGGTTTTTTCTACTTGTTTTTTTTTTCTCCTCTTTTTTTCCTCATAGAAACCCATGACTATAAAACATTAAAAAAAAAAAATCTACATTTCAAACAATGACTTGAAATTTTGAAGAAATATTTTTCTCTCCAAATTTCATCTTTCAGAAGAGATATGTCTACGCTTTTGTGGGAGAATGAGGGAATTTCTCACAACCTTTCCTGTAAGAGTAGGCATGGCTTGGTCTCAATAACATTGTGGGCCTGATTAGCATATAATGGATTTTGTCATGCTGATCATCCTTCTTGTAGCCGTCTTTGGCTTTGCCCTCTAGGATTGTTTCTGAATTTATCTCTTTACAGAAACAGCAATTGCAAACAAATGCTATGAGTATAAAGAGATGGAGACAATGGCATTAGTGGAGGGCTGGGGTCCTCCATCCCCTTTCTCTGGTGAGCCCCTGTTTTACTGACACTCAGGAGCTCGTCGACTTCATTATTGCCGAATAAACCTGTCTGAGACAAGACATACTAGTGCCTCCATGATTAATTTACCATTCCTTGTGATCACTCACTCAAATAACCTCGTGTGGCACCTTCTGGAGAACCAAAGCTCAGTTGGAGATCATCCTTCCAAAATCGAGGCATTTCAAGAACTGTCAGGAGTGGAAGAATCAAATCAGTGGCTCAAACTGTTGCAGGGGGCACCAAAAGTTACAGTTGTTTCAAATAATGCTGTATTATGCCCCATAAATTCAGTTAGGTGACCCAAGAGTGTTCATTAGAATTTGTTTTAGCTGCACTTGTTGTCACTTAACAGACTAAACAAGAACTGATGGCTCTTCAAGCAGTAAGAGTAAATTATAGTTATGGTGAACACAAATGCCTCATTACATCCAGTTAAGGTCTATTTCCCCGTTACAGCGATAACTGTAGGAGAGCATTGTTTTTAATTTATGAATAAGGATGCACAGGAATCTTCGCTTTCCTATTTGCATAAACACGATAGATAATCAATCTTCTGTAAAGTAACCAGAGTAGCATTTAAAATGTACAGACTCCTTCCAAAAGACATTCCAAAATGCCTACAGGGTATCTGTATCATAGGGTGTTTTAGTGATAATCTGCTACATAGATGAGTACAAACAGCAGGAAAATAGACAACTTATTCCTTTTTTTCTTAAGTCTGATTTTGTGCAATATGATTCTTTCAGGGAAAACTGATGCGTGGACTTTTATTTCCTAAAGAATTGGGGTGAAAGTTATGTCAGAGTAATAGGAACTGCTAAGGTAGCAAAATATGATGAATTTTTATTGCAGTATTACTCATCTCATCTCTATGTGAAATGTTCTTAGGACTAAAAAAAATAATATCGTATACTAATGTTGCAGTATAAATAACGGAGTGATGGAGAAAAACAGAACTTGTAGAATTGGTCCTGCTTGATAAGCATCTTTTGGTTTTAGTAGTTTACAGCATTCTTGATGTATTACCTACCTATATTCTGCTTAACAGCCATATGACCTACACAGACATTTTTATGCTTTGTAGACAAAACAGAGGGAAGTGCAGGCTGAAAGAGGGGAGAGGATAAATGCAAATAAAGCAGCAAAGGCTGATACAAAAGGCCCTTTTTTTGCTTCATAATTCTCAAAACGGCTGATGGTGTTCCAGGGATATTTAATTAACTTTAACAAGCAGGCAAGCATGCGGATCAGTGTAGGAAAGGAACAAATTGAAGACTATTTAGATGCTGTAAATATTTTGAGATCACTAGCCATTCCTCAATTTTTTACAGAAATGGGCAACTTCAGCCAAACCCCTTATTTCTCCAGCTGTGGCATGAGCCCGAAAGAAAATGAATGTTGTTTTCAGAGCTCATAGCAAGGCTTCTGTGTTCCTGAGGAGGCAGGGAGAAGATATTTGCCTGTACCTTGAACGTATTTGACCTTAACCTCCTTGAGCAATAACAGAAACAAACTCCAAGATTTTAAACCAGAAATCACCGTTGCAGACTCTGTGTTTCAGGAAGAAACTATCTTTTGCACTAGTTTCATTTTTTCCCCCCATTTTCCCCTAAAGGTTTGTATTTTTCTGTTCAGACCTTTATCTTGACCCCAGTCCACATTGCAACTTATTTTATTGTTGCTGCAAGAGATAAATTCTGGGTACTGCCCACATGAAATATCTGATATTACTTTTTGATTCCTTCACTGTGGCATAGTTGTTCTTTGCCCTTTCTAGGACTTTTAAGATTAGAAGCTCCCTGTATCTTTCAGGGCATAGATAGATATTTAAGATGAGTTGATGTTCAAGTGTTACACCGAACTGATCTTTTAACATGGAGACTCTTGCTTCTATCTCATCCATCAGAAAGTAATAAAGCATGGAGATCATAATAAATAAAATGGAAAAAGCATAACTAAAATGTAGAAGTAAATAATATAAATGCTATATTCAGCAGGGCTTGGTGATTTACTGCCAGTCGGTAGATTCGGTCCTTTTCTCGTAAAAGATTTTGGTAGTAAAAAGATAGGAGTTCTTGTCACCTCTTTGGGTAATTGGAAAAAAATGACTTTTGGAGTTTTGTGGTTCCAGTTTTAATATGTAGTTTTACAAGTTAAAGTATTTTCCCAAAGTAACAACATCAATGAATAGTAGCCTATAGATTTCATTTGGAAATCAGCATGCAAGGAGTTACTCATGTATTTTATCTCAAAAGTTCTCCAAATTGTTCAGTATTT
The DNA here is from genome assembly GCA_032466535.1 of Forpus xanthops. Lineage (NCBI taxonomy): Eukaryota > Metazoa > Chordata > Aves > Psittaciformes > Psittacidae > Forpus > Forpus xanthops. The sequence goes on along the minus strand of JASSUY010014654.1, from coordinate 1,806 downwards.
TAGAACCCAGTTCTTCAGAGTTTTACAGATTTGCTGTGTTTATTCTGGAGAGCGATCGCCATTCAGACTGGCGCCATTGGCACGCCAATTTCTAAGTTAGAATAAAGTCCTGGGTTTAGAGGAAAAGTGTAAAGGCATTTACAACTTGACCAACTGCTTTATGGTGGTATTCCTGACATTTGCCTGTGTACTTGAGAGAAACCTTCCTCGCTACCCTGGTCCCCTTGTAGCTCAGACAGTGTCTCTGTGCACACCATGGCTGAGAATCTTTAAAGTTTTCCCATGCTTTATGAAAAACACAGTGAAACTGAGAACAACATGTGTGAGTCTTTTCCAACCTAAGGCATTTTATGAGTCTGTCAATTAACAAAAGCAATCAGTAGCGGGGGGGTGGGAGAGAAAATACGTGGAAATGCTTTAATTTACTTGTTCTAATTGCCAACTGCATTAGTGTTATGTGCAGTCACATAACACACAAAATTAACTTGCAGATGTCACTTTTTCCTGAAAATAATGCCCGGGAAATGAAGTGTTTTCCGACAAGAAAAAATTCAGTTCATTGGCATTTAAGGTTCTGAGGGAAGATTCACAAAGCACATATTTTATGCCAAAGCCCCCACCATTTGGTACCATTGGTAAAGTAAGACAGTATCACTGTGTTTCTATCTGGGAATGAAATGAATGCAAATGATTATTTTGCTTTTCTTAATAACTGCAAATAATTCCAATTAATTCAGACTATCATAATTCACCCTGCTTCATGCAGGAGCCTTCAGACACTGCAGGATGCATTACACACCACAGCTTTCAGCCTAGTATTGATTGATTCTTTGCAGTGGACCTTAAAAATCCATTAAAGAAGAAGTTAGAAGATGTGAATTAGTTCTAAATCCTTTGTTGGTATGTGCAGCTGAAGAAAGTCTTTTCAAAACCATTAATCATAACTCAAGATAGACTCCTAACTTTCAAATAAACTTTGCAGTAAATTGGAGGACAAACCCAAGTCAGGTACGTAGATTCACTATCCCAAAGCACACTGAGTTTTCTCAAGTGTTTTATTGAATGCATTTTCAATGTTTTTCAATTTATATTGTTCTGATAACAATACATTGAGATGCAGCTATCTGTGCCAAAATTGAAATAGATCATTGCTGTACAATAGATATGTAACCAGTTTGGAGGCATCTGGAAAAGAAAAACAATAAAGCTTGCCATCTCCTCCCAGGTAACACCATTGACTAGGAAAGACTTCATTTAGAACAGAAAAAATATCCCCTCCTTCTGAAATCCTCACCTATTGCTAGTGATTAAAATTAATTTGTATTGAGTTTATACACCCACTGCTCACAGCAACATCTCAGTCTTAGAAATTAAGTTATAGAAACTTCAAATTTAAACTGAAAGGTTGATGGCTTTGTGGGCTTTCCCAAATCCATGAGAAGCCTCAATGGCTCCAGTGGCTACAGGTTTTCATGCACAGTTTTGGGATCTCCCCAGCCTGCTGCCTCACTCACCAAACCCCCTGCCTGCTGTCAGTTTGACTTTAAATCAGCCGCTCTATTACAGTCTTGTGTGATCAAGGCATAAGGGAGCTGTGCCCAAATATCAGTTCCTGTGTGGTGGCACTTTGTTGTGTTTGAGCTTCATTGCATCCCCACTGCTTATTGTTGTGTCATTTAATAGCTGATGGTTTAACACTGCTTAAAACATATTGTTTTGGTTAACAGAATGTCATGGGTTTAGCAGCAGCAGTCATTTTTCTTTAAGCAGTAGCTGGTGTAGCACTGTGTTTTGGATTTTTAGCTT